>CALNXI010001307.1:58178-98178 GCA_942486025.1 Porites evermanni
CATGCGTAACTGATCTGGCACGAAAACCTGTACCATTCGATTTTATCATGTGAATACAGTATGAACTTCATTCTGGAACAAAACTCATTCCGGAGTGAAAATCATTACGGCATCACAGAAACAGCCCCTTAGCTGGGTGCATTATGTATTTTGCAGATATCTGTGAGCCTGGTTGGACCTATTTCAAAGGCTTTTGCTACTTAACAAGTAAGACTTGTCAAAACTGGACCACCGCACGGGATAAATGCCGACAAGAAAACGCGTTTCTTGTTGATGTCCAAAACAACGAAGAAAATGTATTTTTACAGCATCTTCACAATGGAAAAAAGTCCTGGCTGGGATTAAATGACATTTTCACAGAGGGTTCCTTTACTTGGGCAGATCGTGGAACTGGGAACTTTACCGCTTGGGCCAAAAACCAACCAAACAATTTTCGGGATGAAGACTGTGTGCATACACTAGGTGTTGAATACAAATACAAATGGAATGACGTAAAATGCAGTGACTGTCATCAGTATACTTGCAAAAAAGGTAGGATTGAAAAATAAAACAACTTGCAAGGTGCATTTTGTCATGTGTGGGTCTGAATGAATAAATGACCTAAATGATTTGATTATTTTTACATTACCAATAAAACAAACTGTTTACCTCCATATCTTGGCATAACCATCATTTCCGATATCGCAGGTATTAAAAAGACTATGTTTATGCAATCTTTTTGGGGGGGGGGCATTAACAAGGTGTATTATAGGAATTGCGAAAATCGTGAAAAATAGTGAATGAATTGATCTCTGAAACAAATTTTTGTGCGTTTCTTAACTAAAATCCAAGATTGGATAAAAAATCCGGATCATTACGATTTTTCATCAGGAAAAGAAACGACGTATCCAAGAAACGATTATTTTTCATTCGTTTCCATAGAAACGACCCACGATATCTTCGTTATCATAACACTGCTACTGACAATGTCGCAAGTTTGCTGATTTCTCATTGTATTCTGGATGATTTAATGTTCAAGGATACAGCTTTAGACGGGCCAAATGAAGACGCGACCCTTGCAAGAAGATATGTACTGGAAAAGTAAAGTCTTGCAAGACGCGTACGTGCCAACGAAGTTATATACAGCAGTTTTGTCCTTGTGAACTAGAGCAATACAGGTCCTGTTTGTATTTGCGATTTTACCACCCCTATAAAACGGATAAAATCAATCGATTAATCCATGCCTCGGCTTCAAAAATGGCCTTAAAGACGAGCAGTGTTGTCGAACAGCCGATGTATGTATTAAAAATGTTTCGAGTTACTCACTCCTTTCTGATCCGTAGTATAAAAACGCTTCGGATCATGTATCCAAAGCGTCCGCCCTTTGGGTATGATCGAAAGAATCACATTCGCTGTGGATTCTTTGGATCAATAATCCGTTTTAAGATTTTAGTAAAGAAACGCACCCTTAATGTGTTTTGTACTTTGTTTCAATTTTCTTCTAATAAGTATCTTTTTTTTCATTTTGAACAGATTTCAATGAGTGTAGCAGGGACAACTATTACTGTCATCAGGCCGCCAACTGCACTAATTATCAGGGGTCATTCAACTGCACTTGTCACCAAGGCTACCTTTGGGACGGCTTTCATTGTGTCAAGATTACAAGTGATACCGGTAAAAGTAAATTAGAATTATTTAACACTTATATAAAGCTTCGAGTTGAAACCTTAAAATAATTTGATCAAAAAGGGTTTAGCTTTTTCGTCTTTCTGTGGTGCCGCATATTCATACGACGAAGTCACGGTTCGAGGTTGTCCGCTATAGTGAGAACTGATTCCATTTGCTTTTATTGAAACGGATGGATGAAAATTGATCGCTCTTTTTGATATACAAATCATGTCAAAGGGGAAACTAAAATCAACTATTACAGCTGATTCTTAAGTCGTGGCACAAGTCGATTAATAAAATGGATTTACAAAGAGTGACACTAATTGCTCTTACTGAAAAGAGAACAACAACTTAATAACAGCCTGCAAACCACTAAGCTGAATGTGGAATTCCTTATGAGTGCCGAACACCTATTTTAGTCGATGAATTATATTTAAGCGATAGAAAACGTTTTCTGTGTTTGCATAGCCTAATATAAACACGAGAGGGGTTGGGAGAATTCGAGACAGTTATGCAAACCCAAGACGAAGTCGAGGGTTTGGATAACTGTCTCGAATTCTCCTAACACCTCGAGTGTTTATATCAGGCTATGCAACACAGGAAAAACGTTTTCTATTGTTTTTATAAAATAACTTTCCCGAGAAAAAACGTAAAACTCTTTGTGTGGTACTGATTAAAAGAGAAATTCTTACCAGTCGCAAAGTCTTGTCCACGAAGTCTTGCACGCGTAATCAGTAAACTTGTGCTTGCGAGATTAGTGCGCGAAAAGCAAAACATCTTGACGCCACAACCATGTTTACATACTCCCATGCAAACACTCCTCTCGGCCAATCAGACAAAATAGCTCTAAATCTTTAACTAAAACAGGTTTTTAGGTCTCGCTTGGGTGCCACATTGAAAAATTTTATGATGTTTTTGAGGCATTTATTCGTGCATTTTGCTTAATTCTTAATTGTCTTAATTGGATTAGTGAAATAAAGACGACCAGTTTTTGCTGATTACGGAAGGATAATGCCTAACCTGTATAACAGAGAATAAAATTTGCATATTTTAGCCGCCAACGGTCGTCCAGCAATGAAATGCTGGGAATGGCAGTAAAATAAATAATTTCCTCATTCTAACTGCAATTTCGTCATTAGGATGGATAGTAGTATTGGGGATAAAAATATAAGGCAACAGTTTTGTCGAGTCCCAAATCGAGTGGAACGCTTTTAGCATCTTTTAACATCTCAATCCACTGGACCACCTCGGTAAGGGCTGACAATTCAGGTTTAAAAGAGGTATATATTCCTTCTCTAAGGTGACTGACACTTTTCAAGGATGACTTTTTCGGTTTGCCGTTGACAATTAAATCTTTAACTGATCAAAGCCAAACGTAAAGCTCACAATAAACCCATTAATACTCTTTCAGCCTTTGTCCATGCCCATCGAACGTTCAAGAAATATTAATTATGAACTATCGATCGGGCAGCTACCGACTGAAGCGAATGACCGTACGATTCTCTCCCTGCTCGTAAGGTGTCTTTTTATCGGTCGGGGAGAACATTAACACAAAATGTTTTATTATTATTTCCATTGTTTTAGGTTAGGGTAGCAAATCATTTGGCTTTTAGGGTTAGAAGAGCTGCTACATGATCTCTCTCAATGGAATGAAGAAAAACAATATGGCCACCAAATGCATCCTTTTTGCTTTGAAAGTTCTCCTTTATTGAGCTATTCTGAAAAAAATAGCTCATACCTTAGTATAGGAAATTAACGCTCCATGAAATTAACGCGAATCGTTAAAATTCGCGTTAATTTTGTTGACCGTTAATTTCCGCGACGTTTATTAAGTGCAGCGTTAATTTTCCAGTATTTTAACCCCAATTTTGGAACCTATCCAGACATTCTTGACAGCTAAAAAACATTAACTACAATCTTTCTTTCTTTCCATTTACCCTTTATTTTTCATCTTTCACAAAAGCTAAGGCAAAGATTTACAATATTTCGAGTTCATCTTCATCATTGTCGCTGTCAGAAGTGATGTCAAAATCTTCTCCATTGATTTCGGCCACCAACTGTGTCTTAATCGCGTTAATGTTTCTTTATTATGAAATTCTACCTTCTCTTTCGCGTTGATTTTCTTTATTCGAAACTCGTTTTCCATGAAATTCACGTTAATTTAAGTCGCGTTAATTTCAAATACCTTAATTTCGTGGAGCGTTAATTTCCTATAATAAGGTATGTCGGTGGTGTAAGCGTATGTATCTTTGTGGCTTTGTATCTTCGGATGTTTGTTGCAACAGCCAATGAGGTTGAAGGTACTATGAGTTGATGCTTAGGAACCAATGAGATCTTGGCATCTATTAAACAGGGCACTTTCAGACCGCCATCTTGATTCTTCGCAATTTTTTCGTCTTTTATTACGGCTACAGTTGTTTAGAAGCATCACATTAAATATCTATCTTCATGATTCAAACGCTGTGTACAGTGGTGCAGCTGTTTAAGGGGTTCATATTTTAGTGTGGAAGCTGCTTCAAGACATTTCTGACCGAATTCGGTTATCGCGAACGGTACAACGCACGTATCAATGAGTTCTGTTTCACCTGCTTCAAGGTAGAGTATAAGAGATCATATATTTTCAAAAGCTTTTCCAATGAAACAATAATTGAAACAATATTTCATGATTAATAGTATCAAACGCCTTAGAAAGATCAAAGAAGATGCCTAAAGTGGTTTCCTTATGATCGCTACGATCGCTGCGATCGCTGAACTTTTTTTTTAGTGATCCCAGCGACCACAGCGATCGTAGCTATCATATAACAGATCATATATTTTCAAAAGCTTTTCCAATGAAACAATAGTTGACATTTAGATATAATCTTTAATTTGAAAGTATTGCGGCCTATAAATTTTGGTTTTAGATGTTTGAAAGGCAGCTTATTTTTTGGACGTTGTACCGAGTATTCTTAATCCTGTAAACAAGCTTTATTCTCTCGCTTACAAAGTTCAACAGACCTTTTTTGATCCGGCAAAAAAAAAATCATGATTAAGCGAACAACATGATACATCGCTGCTGCTTACTAAGTATCATAGTCATTGAAACGTATTTTATTTAGTAAAGATGTGTAACTTAAGCGTAGTTTCCATATGATCGCTACGATCGCTGTGATCGCTGAGATAGAAAAAATTCTATCTCAGCGATCGTTGTCGCTGCGATCGCTGGAAAGTTTATTTTTATTTATTTATTTATTTATTTATTTATTTAGTCACTCACAAAACCTTATACATGAACAAAAGTTGTTAATTAAATTATGAAATTAATGTGACAAAGAGGCCTAAGGAAGCTTGAAGCTTCAACTACCTAATGACGTAAATTCATGGCTGAGGGCAGAGTGAGGAAAATCAGAAAATTAAGCGACAGATCGGCTATCAGTGAGATAATTCTTTAATTTTTTTTAAACAAACAAATATAGAAGGAGAGCTAATTAGTGAAATAGGCAACGAATTCCAGATTTTAGGTCCTCGGTGAAGGATACTGAATTGCTTTATATTTGTTCTACAAAAATGAGGTCTATACTGAGAGGCTCGTCGAGTTTCGTTTTGATGGACTTGATTAATACTTAAGAACAAGTCATGAAAGCTACTAGGCAAAAGATTATAGTGATAAGAATACATAAAAGTAGCGACAGAAAATGAATTATACTAAATATGTCAAGGACTTTAAGCTGGCTAAATAAAGGGGCGGTATTTGCTAGATAGTGAGCTTTTGTTATGAGCCGCACTAGACGCTTTTGCAAAAGATAAATACAGTTTAGGTTGGAACAGTAGGTGGAGAACCAGGCGACATTACAGTATGTGAAGAAAGGATATACAAGGAAGTAATATAAGGTCAACACAGTTTGGGATGACAGGTAAAAGCGGGCTTTCGCGATAATTCCCACCCTTTTCGAGATTTTTTTTGAGACGAAATCAGTATGTGGTTTCCAAGAGAGATGCCGATCAATGAGAACACCTAAAAATTTTGTCTCCGTGACTTGCTTAATCACAGTATTTTCCAGAGTAAGAGGGACATTAACCATTGACTTTCTTTTGTCTTGGATGAATAATCATAAAATTTGTCTTAGTCAAATTTAGAGATAACTTATTGACTTTAAGCCACATAATTATTTTTGCAAGTTCACTGTTAAGAATAGAAACGAGGTGGTTGGCATCTTTATGGGACAAAAGATACTTGTGTCATCAGCAAACAGTAAAGATTGAGTGAGACTAGAGACATTAGGGAGATCATTAATGTAAAAACAAAAGGGGTCTAAGAATTGAGCCATGCGGGACGCCACATTAAATTTTCCGCGGATAGGACTGATGGAACCCAAACTGGACAAATTGAGTCCGATCCTCAAGACGGCTTTTGATCCACGTCAAAGCAGTATCCCGAATACCATAGTGTTGCAGTTTTTGACACAATATTTCATGATTAATAGTATCAAACGCCTTAGAAAGATCAAAGAAGATGCCTAAAGTGGTTTCCTTATGATCGCTACGATCGCTGCGATCGCTGAACTTTTTTTTTTAGTGATCCCAGCGATCACAGCGATCGTAGCTATCATATAACAGATCATATATTTTCAAAAGCTTTTCCAATGAAACAATAGTTGACATTTAGATATGGTCTTTAATTCCAAAGTATTGCGGCCTATAAATTTTGGTTTTAGATGTTTGAAAGGCAGCTTATTTTTTGGACGTTGTACCGAGTATTCTTAATCCTGTAAACAAGCTTTATTCTCTCGCTTACAAAGTTCAACAGACCTTTTTCGATCCGGCAAAAAAAAACCTTGAATAAGCGAACAACATGATACATCCCTCCTGCTTACTAAGTATCATAGTCATTGAAACGTATTTTATTTAGTAAAGATGCGTAACTTAAGCGTGGTTTCCATATGATCGCTACGATCACTGTGATCGCTGAGATAGAAAAAATTCTATCTCAACGATCGTTGTCGCTGCAATAGCTGGAAAGTGGTTTCCCTATGATCGCTACGATCGCTGCGATCGCTGAACTTTTTTTTTTTAGAGTTCCCAGCGATCACAGCGATCGTAGCGATCATATGGAAACCAGGCTTTAAGAAGAAACAGTTGCCTTAGGGAATAAAATTGGAAGAAGCTAGTTAACACTAATTAGATATTGTTTTATTGAGTGGAATAACATGATATGAGAAGAAATATATTCGTCAGTTTCAGTTGATAATTTTCTTGGAAGTTAATAAAATGTAAAGCTGTCAAGCGTGACGTTGCATGGAGCATAATTTAATTGCAGATGTTGTAAAGCTGAGGTGATTTCTTAAAATCGTTTCAGAAAATTTTCTAGTAAACAGTTTGCGCTTTTTTACGTACAAATTGTAAAGGGCCCAAGGTCTAACATCTTCACGTGCAAATTGTGTGCATGAGTTATTTTTGTAATTCTGTTTACTGGATTACTGTGTGATAACTCGAATTCCCTCACGTACGAACCACGACTGTGGTGATTCTACATCTCATGCTGGCTTTTCACAGTAATAATGTAACTTGAACGTATGAAGACATCTTTAGTTTTGTAACTAGTGCCTAAGCAAAGACTCTTTTCTTTTAAGAAGCAATAACTCATAACAGTCTTAGAGTTAAGTGGTCAGAGTTAAAGAATGTTTCATTAAAGTAGAATCGGACGTTATAACCTCATGAATAATGATGATGCAAACATCTATAACAACTATGATGAAAATCTTAGCTATTCGGTATTCGCCAACTTTCATTATTTTAATAAACCATGAAGAAACCTTGAAACCTTTAAAGTGAATTTATCAGATCGAGTCATCTATGCTCTGCGGTTCTCGTTTTCATTAATGTACAGCAATACCCAATTTCGCACAAAACATATCCTTAATTTAGGATTAAGACAGTAGATTGCCGATACTGTTACCCTGAAGCATTCGAAATAACTCATGCACGTAAAACGTGCTCATTTTTAATTAACAGTTAATGAATGCGGATGATACAAAAGCCGAATTCAATAATTGTTTTATTATTCATTGAAAATTCTTTGTTAAAAAAAAAAAAATGCTTATCTCCATCGATGTTAAGTTCATCTTCGATAGTGCACGTTTAGGGTTGTTCAGCTCCGCAAATATTCTCCAAATAGCAGATTTCGCCCCTCGCGTTGTCTTTTTGCTGTTCTTGCCATGTTTTTAGCTATTATTTCAGCTAGTTCTTACTCTTAAAACGAGTGAAATGTCCGCCATTTTTGTTTTCACAACCAAAACAACTCAACCTTGTCCCCAAGTCTTCTCGGTTAACGGTGCATTAACCTGCTAGAACGCTGCACTTTTGACGTCATTAAACGCAAAATTCTTCCAAATTTGGTCATCAGTAGCTGGTTATGGTGAATTATGCGTGTGCTTTCAGCTAATCAGAATCGGGGAAATATTTTGAATGAACAAATAACAAACGTTGAACGTTTATTTCGGCAAACAAACAGTAAAGTTGAAAAAAGATTTTACGAAAGTCTCAAAAGTAGGTCTCCTTACACTTCTGGCTGAGTTTTGTTTGCTTTTGATTTAAATATGGAATAACAATTACTCAGAGACAATACAGTGTAAGGAATTGTAGAGAAAAACAACAAAAACTTGCCAAATTAAGACAAAAAAGGTACTTTAAAAAGGAACTAAAACATTTAAAACGCTTTGATCACGTGACTGATGATGTCATGTCCCTCTTTTGGTCACGAAAAAATTATCAGGTAGAACATTACTTTTCTGCAAATTAAAAACGCTTTAGCTTAAAGAACGTGTATTCATACTTTCAGGTCGAGATTGTTTATCGCTGTTAAAATCAGGCCATACTCAGAGTGGAGTGTACTCTGTCAACCCACACGGTAAAGGATTCTTCAATGTATATTGTGACATGCGCACTGATGGTGGAGGATGGACCGTGTTCCAGAGAAGACAAGATGGCTCGGTGGACTTCTATCGCGGCTGGAACGATTACAAATCGGGCTTTGGTCAGCTGACGGCTGAGTTCTGGTTAGGAAACGACAAGATCCACAGACTGACGGCCTCTAGACCCAGTTCTTTACGAGTGGAGCTAGAGGACTGGAACGGAGTAAGAGTGTACGCAAAATATGGGAAGTTTAACATTGGCGATGAGCAGGCGAAGTATCGACTTGAAGTGGGTTCATATTCAGGGACGGCGGGAGATACGTTTTCAACGTATCATAATAACATGGCGTTTACTACAAAAGACAGAGATAATGACAGAGATACCAGTAATAACTGTGCTGTGTCATGGACTGGTGCCTGGTGGTATTATAATTGTCACAAGACCAATCTAAACGGACGATACTTGGGAGACCTGGGACAAACAAGGAATTGGCAAGGAGTTGTTTGGGATGGTTTCCGTTATGGCATCTCTCTTAAATTCACTGAGATGAAACTGAGGCCTTCATAATATGCAGAGTGTTATTTTAACTCAGGGGTGTGGATGTAGTGTTTCTAGACAATTAAGTCACCCGAGCAAGAAAGACGTTTTAGTGTTAAGTGATCATAAACTGATTATGAACTGCAAAATCAGCCCTATTAGGACTGGGCTTTTTTTTTCTTCCTGCGACGCGCGGGAAGCGGGGGGGGTGGGGGGGAGTGGTGAGGTCGGAGAGACCTCCGGAAGCCCCCTCTCTAACTTCAAAACTCGTGATACGGCCGCCGAAATTACACTTCCAACATCTATGTTAGACTGCAAAACAGTTGTTGTTTTTTTTTTCCTCAAAATCGGTTTAGCGTAGCTAAGGAGTCTCACACGCGCGAGCCTCAGCCTCGATCCAGACCTTCTGTTTGACTGCACGCGCGTACTTGAATACGCAAAAATACGGACTGTTTTTATGGTCCAGTCAAATTGTGGTTTAGCATCAAAGTAATTGCAACAGAATTTTTTTCAACGCCATTTAATTAGTGGATGGCTATTAAACATTATACTAAATATCCGCCAAAATCGGTTCGGTGAAATATGAGAAAAATTGGCAATAAAGATTTTCAACTTCCACCACAGGACACCCAATTTTTGGAAGATCACAAATTTAGACAAAACATCTGATAATAGTGTCCTTTTTTCTCAAGAGTTTTCGATAGAAAATCTCTAATGTATTTTGGGTAGTTTTGTTTTAAAACACGCCGTCTAAATGTGTGAGAAACACGTGGGTCAGTGTTTCGTCTTGAGATCTTTACACAGGTTACCCAGCCACTCGTCTGTATTCACATTCTGTTTTCCAACCTTTTTTTTTTTATAACGGTATTTAAAATGGAAATTATTAGTCTGTTTTAACATGGTTAAAAATCTTATTAGTAATTTTTTTTTTTTGCGCGATGTCAGAAATGCAGGAAGTATTTTAGCAGTTTTACAGGCTTGTAATTTTGTTATGTCCTGCAGCATGGATGCAAATTTAGTAGCTGTCTGATGGTGAAAAATTTGATTTGATATTTTGTTCACCTTCAGTCAGCTACTAAATTTGAATTCACGCTGCAAGATACGTGGGACTAAATTTTTTCAACGGACTATAGCTTTGTAACAGTACAAAACGTTTAACCTATTCCCATTTCCTGTAATCGAGTTTTGTGAGGTAAATATGTTCTAGCCTTGGACAATAAGACTTTTTTGTGTGATCGAACTAGGGATTCTTTATTTTTCTCGCGACATGTGCAACCTCCTTTAGGGTTATTACTCTGTACTTTATAATGTGAGTGAATAAATATTCCGCTAAGGACTCCGTCTGTTTGGTTTTTGCTAGATCGCAACGCTCTGCGCTTTTCATTACACCTGGCCGAATTTGTAGTACTGAGGGAAATTCAGAAAACCAAGCGCAGTGTGATGGTTCTTTTTTTTAATCTTCTCCTTGTAGCGAGTCTCAGATTTAGTTTAGTGTATCTGTTTGTTCAGTTTGTATTTTCTGCGTCTAAGGCGTTCATATTCTCTCACCTTGACCTTAAACCTTTACCAGTTTTTTCTCGTCTATTGGCAAATGAAGACCTGTTTTTCTATAAAGAACATGGGATCCTGTACCTCTGAAAATAATTGCAGTGGCCAATAAAGGCGCGAAAGTACTCAGGACAACATTAAAAGTACAAAATTAATGAGCTTGGCTGACTTAGCTTCTGATGGCTCACATCTTTTTGCGGAAGTGAAACTTGTATATTTGAGGATGACGGTACGTTACGAAAATTAATGTATAGGTAATCGTAAAAGCCAAAGCATTATCTTGCTGGATTTTTGAGAACGTACCAAACGAACATTACAGTCTTTTGACTGAGAAAAAGACCAAAAGACGAAGGCAAAATGAGCCCGAAAATCCTCCTAGAAAAGAACAAGGAGAGGGAAAATAGAAAGAGCGAAGAGAAAGAAAGGAGAAGAAGGACAAAAAAAGCCATGGCTGCAATGCTAGTTTTTATGTTGACTTCTGTTTGAGGGGAGAGCTCTATTTTGGCTTTAACGTTATTCAAAAATCCAGCTCTGATATTTATTTTTCTTACCCTTATGCCTAACAGAAATCTGATATAAAAAGGATATAGCTTAAAAGCTAATGATTAAGTAATGGCTTTCATTTTTCAGATTGAAAGCCTTATGACTAAATTTGTTGTAGTTTTACAGGCACCAGTTCACCCTATTACTCTGTAAGCCTCCTGTTATTTTGGGGTTCCTTGAGCGAAGCATGGGCTTCCTGTGCAAAAGCCAACCGTGTTACATATTTATCCTTCTTGAAAAAAAGAAACACGTCGTTTTTATCACCGGAAACTAGGCAGCAGTTGTTCTTTCTTCTTTCACTCTTCCATGCCACAAAAGTAACAAAAACATTTTGTGCATTTTTCGTTTCAACGTATAATTTCATCTAACGTGGGTATCCTTTGTTTAAAGCTCAAAATGTTTAATGCTTAATTTTGACACGTTCCACCGAATGGATTTTGGCGGATTTTTAGTACGTTGCTAGATAGGCCACCCTTACTTAAAAGGCGTTGAAAACAATTCTGTTGCAATTAGTTTAATGTTGAGCCTCAAAAATGCCTTGATTGACTAAACTACTGAAGTGGAGTGGTTAAGTGGAAGCTAAGTTGGAGCACTAGTTGAGTTGAAACAGTTGAATGAAAACGTATGATCTAAAGGATTAATAAACTACACTAAGATGTGATTATAGACTCCTGGTACATCTTTACTTAGGTAGCGGGTTACTCGTACACCCCCAACAACTTGTCGAAACGTGACGAACTCTGCCATCCGAAAGAGGAAGGTGAAAATGATATAATAAATGACGCAAACTAGGGAAAGGTATTTTGTATTGTATTACTGGGCTTGGTTTTTAAATACGTAAGAACGCTTCCTGAAGGTAAATACAAATTAGAACATTGATCTTTTTACAACATCCGGGAAAAGTTTGGTTTGATGCAAAAAATCACTGTGAGCATACCTCACTGGATACGACTACAGTTTCAAATGATTTTCAATTCCACGAGCACAAAACTTGCCCACCACCCCCACCCGCAACCCAACAATTTTACCCTAAAAGAGAACTTTGTACAGTGTTTACATGGTATAATCTGATCCACTCAAGATAATGCCCGGAAATTAATTAATGTGATGAACTCTGCCCTCTGTACATAAATGGGAAGTGAGAAAATGATATACTAAACGACGCAAAAGCGTACGTCCCAACAAAACACTCTAAGGTACCATTTTTTAGGTGCTCATAAGATCATGAAGACTAGCTGTGAAACTGGCTTAGAAATGATGACTCCAAAGCAACGCTTTCCTTCGTTTGCTCATACCATCTCAGCATTAGGTATTGTTCTGTACTGCGTTGGGTTTTTTTTATTCAACTCTTAAAAGAGTTGAATTAGAGTTCAAGAAGAGGCTATACTCGCTAGAAAACGTAGCGAAGAGTAGTGACCCACCATCCAGCGGTCCAAATGCCAAGGTTATGAAGAATTCTCGCTGTATGTATTTCTCGCATTATCTTGACACAGTTGGTTTTTTTTTTGGTTTTTTTTGTTTTTTTTTTGTTTATGCAGTCTAAAGGGTCAGTCTTCCAATCCTTCCCCTGAAGCCGTTGAAAGAATTGTTAAATGCTTTCCCAAGGCAAAGAATACCAGTACCGGATCCAGACCTTGAGATAGGAGATAACGGGGTGGGCGGGGGGGGCAGCGGTCATCCAGACCCTTAGATAAGCGGGGAACGGTCTCCAAAAATTTTTTTTTTCGGCCCTTCGGGCCTCAGTTTGGTCTAAGAATAAGGGGTCCCCCTCCCCTGGATCGGTCACTGAATAACAAAAGGAGAGAGTTAAGCCATTTCCTTTAAACAGCAGCAGGATATATTACCGTCTCAGTCCTTTCATACAACACATACTTTGCCTCAGATAAAGGCAAGAAATATTCTATCGCACTTACAGTAAAGCATACAGTCTATTAAGAAGAACTAATTGGATTAGACTAACTAACATGATGCACAACGTAATTAATGTTTTCGGGGAGATTAATTGCTTTGATTGGCGTAGAAAGATGGATGATATCATATGAACCGGCCACAAATGCATTTTCTTGCTAACAAGACAAGCAACAACAATAACCAGGCACAATATGTTTGGGAGAAAATCATTCAAAGTCAAAAATTCCTTCAAAGAGCATTGTGATTTTTTTAGGAAAATCATACCAAGTACTAGTCAGTGACAATAAATACTCTTCACAGTAGTCAAAGACATGCTTCATAACGGTCATTTACCAATCTTTGTGCAAATCAATTTTTTTTTCTGCCGACGTTGCTACCTTAAAATTTCAAAACTTGCTACGTGATTTGTTTGTTTGGTTTTTTATGTATAAACGTTAGAGGGGAGAGGAGCATAATAGGAAGGAGGGAGAAATGGCCCAAAACAGTAGGAAGGAGGGAGAAATGAAATGTTGGGAGTAGCTAGATATCGATTAGAAGGTAATTTTATGCCTTTTTTTAACCTGCGTGATGACAAGGGATGGGGGAACGGGAAATTTGACGTACACTGTGATCCCCTTGGGTCTCCTGGGACTCCCTTTGTCGGACGTAACCGAATGGAATCAAACTTTGAAACTTCTCAGGTTACCAGGTTTAAAAATTGGCGACGAGCAACACACGACTCCTGCACTTGGTCGTAAAGGAAGTTAGTGACCTTTAGAACTTCGCTTTAACTAATAGGTCCTTTAGGGATTTTCCCTTGCGATATGATATGAGGGAGGCTCCTAAAAGATTTCTCTTAGCCGTTGTTGGTTTTGTATAAGGTGCCATTTCCCCATTAGTACTTTTTTCAGGCTAGGTAAAGCCGGGTGGTATTGTGTAAGAAGAGGTTTCTTACGTGCGTATTTGTTTCTCTGTTGAAGGGTGTTTTCCTGTCGGCGAATTTTACCTCAGAGCGGTGCTTTCTGACAATTATAGCGACAGGGTAGCGTCTTTCTATCAGGCGAGTTTCGAAATATTTGATATTTTGCTCAAAATTGGTTTGACAAGAATCAGTCCTTAGAAGCCTAAGCGCTTCTCCTTTAAATGAAACCTTTCTTCCCCGGGGGGGAGGGGGGTACTAGACCAATATTTGGGTATAGGTGAGCCGCTAAGGGTTTATAACCCTGTTTAGGACAAAAAAAATTCCTAAAATACATACCCTGTTTAGGACAACACCCTCAATCTTAGTACACTGTTTAGGACAACTCCCGACTAAGACGAAATCAATTGTGCATGAAACACCCTGTTTATGACTAGAACAGACTCGCACAAATCATGCACACTGTTTAGGAAAGACTCGTGCGAAATTGTATACCCTGTTTAGGACAGAGAGAACTAAACCCATACCCTGTCCAGCGGCACATCCCCGTATAGCCCATATAAGGGATTGCCCCGCCACCCCAGGGCTTTTTTCACGCCTGGTAGGTGACGCGAGTAGAAGTTCGTGTACTGAAAGGTTTGTGTTGGCTCAGTGTAACAGTGTGTTTGCACGTCTACCTTGTTGAATCTAATCCCTTTCTACATTTTTGTGTCCGAGAAAGTGATCTCTGTTTCCGACATCTCGGCCGTGAATTTTATAGTAGAGTGAAAGTCATTTGCCTTTTCCACAAAGCTCTCTATTTTGTCTGGAAATTTCCCATAGGGAAAACACATCAGTCGTCGATATATCTTTTCCAAAACAGCGGTTCAATCGGTTCAGTACAACTCTGTCTCAATATTTGGTTTTCTATTCTGGCAATATAGATTTTAGCAAAAGTAACGGCTGTCTTTTTCCCCATGGCTGTTCCATGGGTCTGTAGATACTTGCTAACGTAATATTGGAAAGAGTTTTCTGTTAAAATAAGATATAGTATTTTTCTTAGATAGGGGCTTTCTCTCCATGAAAATCGTTGTATACTTGACATGCTGTGGTTACTCGCCCTCTTTTGATGGTATGTTGGCGTAGAGGCAAAGCACTGGAGGTCAGATCGAGAACTTCCTTTACGACTAAGCCACAGACACCGGTTTCCACCGTTTTACGGAAATCGGTCAGATTTTCCTAATGAACAACCTCAACTTTCCAAGTTGAAATCCGAAAAATGGTTTGGACTCGCCTTGCTCCATATCCACTACAACATGGAAATTAACCATGGTGAAATAATCCGCTGATTTCAAAGCCTTCATCCTAGTAGAATAGAACTGGACAATATCTAAATGTCTAAATGACTCAGAAATTCAGGTTAGCGGAATTAAAATAAAAAAATTGGGGGAGAGCATGTCCCCAGGCCCCCTTAGAGGCTTGCGCCTTCCGGCACTCGTTTAGGAAATCGGTCAGTATGTATCCTGGATCAGCACCTGTAAGTGCAGCAGCCGTGTGTTGACCGCCGCCAACTTTTACACCAACTAAAGGGAAGAGGGAAAAATTAGCTAAAAAGTAAGAAGGAGGGAGATGTATTCTACTGTACCTTCCCTTCTTAAAAGTTTTAGTTTTTGTTCTTTAAAACAGTTGCTAACATTGGTCATCGGCCTTCCAGTGTTACTCACAAATATGGGCCAAAATTAATTAAAGGATACACTTAAGTCTAACCCCGAGGTAGCTCAAACTTACTATGCAAAACGTTGTCAAGTGAAGGGTGTTCAAAAAGTTGTTAAATTAATGTTCAAGAAAATCACATAACTTGTAGTTTTCTATGAAATCGTTGACTTTTTCGTGCTTTATGTGTGTACTAAGAAACCTTGATTTCCGCGGTTTGGAGACAACCGCAAAAAGTTGCTCCAAACGCCATACGTTGGTGACAGTTGTCGAGCACAGTCGGGACAGGCCACCTGCCAACTGCTTACCTTGTAATATGCATGATACCTTTTGTAGGACGACCATAAGGTTTGTATATTCACGAACTGACGTTTGAGTCACTTTATGTCAGTGCTTTCCAGAACGTTGTGCAAGTTCTTCCGTCCTTCCTTTTTTTCTTCGCAAAGGTTTCCTTTATTTTCTCGAATTTCTTGTGTCTGGAGTCATACTCAGTTGAGTGAAGTAAAAGCATTAATAACAAAACAGCAAAGACGACTTGAGATTCCATTATTTCGCACGTACAAGCCGTCCTTCTTCAGGGGATTTAATGAAGAACCGCAAAGTCGTTACAATTCAAATAGCATGGACGATTTGCAGCTGGTCAGCCAGGAGTTGTGGAGGACAGTCTATATTTCAATATATGAGAAAGTCTCTACAGACTCTGCATAATGTTAATTTGAAAATTGTAAAATCGACGCCGTTCAAAAGAGTGTTAACCGACGTTTCGGCAATGCTGCCTTCTTCACTTCATATATGCATTCCTTTTGTAGTAATGTATGCTGCAGAACTTAACAATTTTTAAAACTTATCTAAAGTAGTTTCGATCAAGTTATTACTTGACTAATTATTGTAACTGTTGTTGAGTTAAAGATTAAGCTCGGTTAGACATTAGTGACGCGTAAGATCAAATTGCTATATTGTACCTCGTGCGTTGTTGCTTGATAGAGTTAATGCGAAAGATCTATCTGCGAAGTTAACTGCGTTCATTTGAATATCTATTCAGGCGTACAGAGAGGACAATCGGTAAGCGTATTTTTCTCTGCCCTTGTTGCTTTCGTTTCAATATTTGATCGATTATTGTTAGGTTTTTTGTGCGCTCGTCTTTTCTTGTTTTGTTATGTAATAATTATTGCTTTAGCTTAGCTCCGTTTCATGTCGCTTAGACAAGGTTTTCTTGTTTGTATTTTAGTTTGACGTGTTTGACATCAGATTAAATCGCATTGGAATCACAGTTGTTCGTGTCTGGTGTTGAAATTCAGTACATCGTTGTCCTCGTGAGACCTTTGACTTGCGACATTCCTACGCTGTTAAACGCCTGCATTTACAATTATAATTCAAATTCCAAAAACGCGCCATTCCCAACTTAAACAAATTCAGCACTAATCTTCCTATTTTTTCTTATTTTGCTGACAGACTTTTACACCTATGATCAAGAAAGAGTTAGGCGTCAAGCGAATTTGGCCAACGACACAAAGAGCGCTACAGTCACAGCGGTTACTCTCAGTAAAATCAACAAACTGCTGACAGAGGCGGGAGTGCAGCTCTGTCAATCAAAGGGTGACTCTTTCAGTCAGGCCCCCCAGGTCCTCCAGGTCCATCAGGACCGAGGGGAGAGAAAGGAGACCGAGGAAGAAGACGAAAGAAAGGAGATAGAGGGATTATGGGATTCCCAGGAAAAAGCGGCAAGCAAGGCAAAATAGGAACTGTAGGGCCAAAAGGCCACGCTGGACAAAAAGGACAAAAGGGAGGCACGGGGTTCACCGGCGTGCCAGGAGCCAAAGGGGATAGAGGCATTATAGGACCACCAGGAAACAGCATCAAAGGACCTGTGGGACCAAAAGGCGATGTTGGACCAAAAGGACAAAAAGGAGACACAGGTTTCACCGGCGTGCCAGGAGCCAAAGGAGATAGAGGCATTATGGGACCACCAGGAAAGAGCATCATAGGACCTGTAGGACCAAAAGACGATGTTGGACCAAAAGGACAAAAAGGAGACACAGGTTTCACCGGCGTGCCAGGAGCCAAAGGAGATAGAGGCATTATAGGACCACCAGGAAAGAGCATCATGGGACCTGTAGGATCAAAGGGTAATGCTGGACCCAAAGGGCAAAAAGGAGACACAGGACCCACCGGTGTGCCAGGAGTCAAAGGAGATAGAGGTATTACAGGACCACCAGGAAAGAGTGGCACAAAAGGCATCAGGGGACTTATAGGGCCAAAAGGCGACATTGGAGTCAAAGGACAAAAAGGAGAGAAAGGGTCTGCTGGCATGCCTGGAGCTAAAGGAAAATCTGGTCAAACTACCACCGTTGTTGTACCTTGGGGTAAGTGATAATCTAATTCTGTGCTAATTTGCTCTACCATTAGTATATGTCCAATTTGGAAATATATAATTGGATGAAAAAAATACCGAGGACAGCCAAAATTGGACGAGGCCGTAGGCCGAGTCCAATTTGGCCGTCAGAGGAATTTTTTGAATTCAATTATTTCAAAATTGGACAAGCATGTAGTCCTTTTACTAATTAAGCGAAGTATTGTACACTTGAACGGTTTGTAGTTGAAAAAAAATCACATTGCAAGATCTAAAAAAGTGTCAACTTATTCTTTACAAGTAAACAAACGTATAACTAGAATTGCTCTTTCATACGTTGGCATTAATTTGTAGTTAAGTATAAATTTCAAAAAGCTCCTTCAATGATACTGTGTTACATGTGAAAACCGCAATTCATTCTTCGCGTACAAAGAAGACAAAGCAACAATGCAAATGCTCAATTTAAACACGAAAGCTATTAAAGGTTAACACTTCATTCATTACCTCAAACGATTTCCACAGACTTTGTCCTTTTGTTGGGTAATGCCTACATCTAATCACAACAATCGGTGTTTTCTTATTCTTGTCCAAAGTTTCAGTGCTTGTACATTTTCGAGAATCGTTGATTGTTTCCAAAACTTTTGTCAGTTTAATTTGGCCTTACATTTTCCTTTTACATGGCCCAGACAAGAAGCTAAAACAAAACAGCAGCAAAACAAAACAACATTCACAGCAACAAGGAGCCACAAGTGTACGCCGACGAACCGCCATAGGGACTTGTCATAGGGACTTTTCTCTGATTGGCTAGTTTGCATTGCATATTGTATTTCTAGCATTTGATTGACTCAGACCAGCTATCATATATTTTTCTTAAATTGGACAGTTTGCCTATATGTAGTAGAACGTCCTATCTGAAACTATCCAAATTAATCCTTAATTGGACAGTTAATTATCGGATTAACTTACAGCTAATATATAGTTAAACAAGAAAACACAAAACCATGTTCATAGAGTATTATGAATGTGCCGCGGGCAACCAGCGCTTGGAGAGTAACCAGGTGAAAAGAGAAAAAAAGACACAACATCATGCACAACCCGAAAATCAAATAATAGCTATAATCGACAGAAATAAATCAAATATTTACTTAACTTATAACAAGAACCAATCCTATTCCGTTGAACGCTTGACTGCAACGAACCAGACTTACGAGAAAATCGAGAGGAAAACGAGGGCTCGAAGAGGCGCGTAGACTTGACCTCCTTCAGAAAACTCGAATCTCGGGCCCTACGACAATTAGACGCCTGCTTACTACAAAGCTCGGCTCACCTTTCGGAACGAAAAATGCGCTTTTCGTCCTCAGAATTGGGAACTAATTCATCCAACAAATATTCCTTCACAGTCAACCGGCCAAACTCGCTCCTGTCAGCTAATTTGATAACCTTTATACGCTTCTCCAACAAGCTGACACCTTCTTTAATGGCTTCCTTCGCTTTCTCGTACTTAGCGCACGCCAAAGAATCCTTTGCTCAGTAAGCTCGTCAAGCACAAGTTGTTGATGCTCGAACTAAGCTTTGTTGTCCTTCAATTTAAGCACTGGCTCACTGTTCTTAAGCCGCTTAGCCTTAGCAGACAAAGATGCCTCTTGCTCCGCGGATAAATGCGCTTAAGAGCAGTAATGCTGGACTCGGTAAAAGACGAAGGATTTGCCCAAAAATCAGCAAATGTTGGCGGGATGACGACTTTTATTGCCTTCTAAACTCGTGGGTCGACGCCAGAAACTGTTGAAATCGAAGAAGAAGAACTGCCTTCCTGTCCCTTAGATATACCCAGAACCGTAAACTAAATCAGTGCAGAAAACCCAAGAGACTACTGGAAACTAAACGGTTCCCAACATGCACGAAATACAAATATATGCTAAACTTCGTATCGAAAATATTGTGCTAGACTATTCAATGCGGACTGTCTTAGTTTATTTTAAGGCTACATTTTTTCAAAAAAGAAGAAACCTTTTTGCAATACCGCGTTGGTCAGAGTTAACATTTTTTGTCATTATTCAAATGTTAAAATTTTTCAAAAGAATAGCTTATTTCATCCCGAGATAATCTTAAGACCTTTATTTTGCTTTAAAGAAACAAAAAATACAGGTTAATTAATATTTAACTTTTTGAAACAAAATAAGTTAATTTTTAACTTTTTTGTTAACCGTAACTGAAAAAAATTAGCCGATAGCCGTAAAAGAGCCAAACTTTTAGCCGATAACCGTAAATGACACCACCCCATTGAGACCATCTTAGAGCCACAGAACTCTCTTGATTTACATAGTCTCATTTTGGATAATCTTTTGATCATTCAGCTGAGTCCGTGTCTGGTAAAGTAAGCTTTTGTTGGCGTTCTTTTAAACTTGATACTTGTTTAACTTTTGCTCCTGATCGAATTTAATTACTGTTTATTATTATTATTATTACTATTATTATTATTATTATTATTATTATTATTATTATTATCATTATTATTATTATTATTATTATTACTAGTATTATCCTCATTATACACAGCTTCTGGATGGCTCGCTTGCTGGTGTCTTCCTTAAACATCAAGTCACCGCCCGTGACCTTAGGTCTCTAAGACTTTGCGAAGGATTCGGGCTGTACCCAGTAAGCACGCTCTTCGCAGTGATTCCAAACGACAAGTGACACCAATCTCTGCTAACCACTTTTCTATATCGTTCGAGACAGTTCCTAATGCACCAATTATGATTAGCACCACAGATACTCTGCTCAATTTCCAGATCCGTTTCAACTCCCGCTTCAGGTCTTGGTAGTTCTCAATTTCTCTTTCCACCGCACTACAATTGATTGCTTGGAACATTTTCCCACCATTCAGTTAAGACTTTCATATTTTTTGTACACGAAGGAATATTCCGTCTAAATTCTTCTTTTCATCTCGGTGTGTTTGATTTCGTCTTCTCCAAGTGTTTATAATCATCGACATCTCCATCGTTACAGGAGAGGAGAGAAGAGGTAGTCCGCTATAGTAAGAAGTGATTCCATTTGCTTTAATTGAAATGGATGGATAAAAATTGACCGCTCGGTTTGATATACAAATCCTGTCCAGTGACATACAAATCATGTCAAAAAAGAAAACAACAACTTTATAACAGCCTGTAAACCACTAAGCTGAAACTTATGTCATGTTAGGCCCCTTTCAAACGTGGAATTTCATATGAGTGCCGAACACCTATTTTAGTAGATGAAAGTATAAATCAGGCAGTTGACTCAGACGTCGGATATGATGGTGCCGAATTTAACTCAGTTTGTCGTAAATATTCCTAGTCTCTAGACTGATGCGTTTTTATAGTCCACCCTTACCATTCTAAAGCCTGTTTTTCCCCTTGTTATTATCATTATCATTATTATCATTATTTCCATTCCTTGTAGACTCAGGCAGGATGTTCGGCAACGGGTGTTATTATTATTATTATTATTATTATTATTATTATTATTATTATTATTATTATTATTATTACAAGTGATACTGGTAAAAGCAAATTATAATTATTTTACACTATATAAAGCTTCGAGTTTAAACCCTAAAATAATTTGATCAAAAAGGGTTAGCTTTTTCGTCTTTCTTCGGTGCCACATATTTATACCACGAAGTCACGGTTCGAGGTTGTCCGCTGTAGTAAGAAGTGATTCCATTTGCTTTTATTGAAATGGATGTATGAAAATTGATCGCTCTTTTTTATTTACAAATCATGTCCAGTGACATACAAATCATTTCAAAGAGAAAGTAAAATTAAATATTTAACTGATCGAAGCTAGACGTAAAGCTCACAATAAACCCATTAATACTCTTTCAGACTTGGTCCATGCCGGGGAAGGTTTAAGAAATTTATGAACCATCTATAGCGCAGCTACCGACTGAAAGATTCTTTCTGGATGTAAAACTCTCCAATTTCTCTCTATTCTTCTACCAATTCAAACATGACACCCAATCCTCAAAGTGAAGTCCGGGAGGAAAAAAATATACCAATTCTATCAAATATTGGGTCAAAAATATTCTTTGGCTTGGGACAGCTGGGACACTTGGGACACCTGGGACACTTAGGACAGCTAGAACACCTGGGAAAGCTGGGACACCTGGGACATCTGGGACACTTGGAACACCTGGGACAGCTGGGACACCTAAGACACTTGGGACACATGGAACACCTTGGACACCTAAGACACTTGGGACACAGGAGACACCTGGGACACTTGGGACATCTGGGACACTTGGGACACCTGAGACAGCTCGGAAACTTGGGAAGGCTGGGTCACATGGCACACCTGGGACACTTACGACACCTTGGACACCTAAGACACTTGGGACACAGGAGACACCTGGGACACTTGGGACACCTGGATGCAGTTTGAACGGAAAGCCTTTTTCTCTGAGACAGCAAAATTCAGTGATATATAATGGTGATAAAGAATTCCAATCATAGATTTCAGTTATCTCAGAAAAGTATCAAATCTGGGACGAAATAGTTATCTTAAATTAACATCATTCTCCATTTTAGGTCAAGACTGCTTATCACTGTTTGAGTCAGGCCATAATCAAAGTGGGGTGTACTCTGTGAACCCGGATAGTAAAGGATCCTTCAATGTATATTGTGACATGCGCACTGATGGTGGAGGATGGACCGTGTTCCAGAGAAGACAAGATGGCTCAGTGGACTTCTATCGCGGTTGGAACGATTACAAATCAGGCTTTGGTCAGCTAACAGCTGAGTTCTGGTTGGGAAACGACAAGATCCACAGACTGACAGCCGCTAGACCAAGCACTCTACGAGTGGACCTGGAAGACTTGAAGAGAGTAAAAGTGCATGCCAAATATGGGAAGTTCAAGATTGGTGATGAGCAGACGAAATATCGACTTGAAGTGGGTTCAAAGTCAGGGACGGCGGTAGATTCGTTAGCATATCATAATAACATGCGTTTAGCACCAAAGACAGAGAGGGAGTAGTAACTGTGCTGTGACATACACTGGTGCCTGGTGGTACAACTACTGCTACGAAACCAATCTAAACGGCAAATACGGATTCCAGTCATGGTTATACTTAAGTTCTTTAAAATTCTCTGAGATGAAGTTGAAGCCGTCATCATAAGTACAAAACTAAGCCAGTTTCACCGGAAAGCTTCTGTTTTCTCCTAGATAGCAAAATTCAGTGATATATATATAAGGTGATAAGCAATTCCCATTTATTTTGCGTAAAGGCTTGGGTGGCTGTATTAAAACCCGCGTGTAAGGTCCCTCATTTGATGAAGTCTAGCAAAAATGTTCTTATATTATGGGATAGTTACTGGCAATTTAAGCTAAGTAGGTTCTTAATTGGGTTCTTAATTTCTATGAAGATGATATAGTTTTTGACTACCAGAAAATAAAGTGAGTTTTAGTCCTCAAATACACAGTATCTATTCACAAATGCACATTGCAAACCTCCGGCCTTTATGCATTAGAATAATGAAAACAATTACAATTTGTTCTTTACATAAACCTGTTTTTGTTGTAGGAATTACAGCGATACTGTGAATCGTAATAATTACAGTTTGGTACAGTATTTTCTTGTAATATCACTTTGCAATCTCAAAGTCAAACTCCTTGCATAAATGTTCATCATAATTTAACTGAAACCCACATTTAAGAACCTACTTGATTTTCCTTAGGCTATGAAAGGGCGATAAATTTCTGCCTGCAGGTTATTACACCACTAGACGTTTCTTATACGCGGGTTTTAGCTGTACTATGTCCCTGGGTCTCGCCTTCGACCGAGTTTCAAAAAACATCTTAAGATTAAGGGAACTCGTAAATATTATTTCAAAACGATATGTTATTATTCCAGAGCAAACGTTCAGAGGAAGGCTCTATGCAACCTGGCCCTGGTGAGGATGTATTACACCTGGATCCACGGAGAATTGCGGATTGTCACAAATTCTATAAAATGGGGAGGACAGATTTTGTAGGGGGCTGCATTGACAAAATCTGAGATAAAAGGTAACAAGGCGAGCAGGCACATCAAGTAGAAGAATAGTCAAAGAAATGATTGGTAAATAAAGATTTGGTTTCTTTGTAGCTTGCTCTCTAATAGTTGCTTTCATTTCAAGACACATGTATAGTGAATCATGACACGTGATTTCTCGAGTCTTCTACGGGAGGAAAATCATGGGATTGAAAACAATCTGCCTCCGATCAGAGGCAGTCTACAGACGTTACTCATTTTACTGCAAGGTTAAGACCGGCCCTTTAAAAAAGACGGAGTAGAAATTATTTCACGCCACACAGTAGTGTAAAGCAAAATACGTGAGGCACTGCCCGGCGGTTCCACTGTAATGTTCCACGAGTATCATATCTTCAGTCTAAAGACCAACATTGTTTAACCTTTGCATGCTTTGTTGGCTTTTGTTGTGCTCAGACGAAAAAACCTGAATCTGCGATTCTAAGGTTGCCGCGTAATGGGCCTATCATTGAACGTTAGGTTCGTTGCTCCATATTGGGTAAAAAATCTTCAACCTGGTTATAAAAGAATTCTCTAGCATTTAGTTAGTCTTTTCCGCTTCTCATTTATATCTTGACAATCATCACCGCTCCTGAAAAGAAGAAACAAACATAATAAGAATAAGGTTTCAATATCATAGAAGCAGGGACAGGACTCAAAAATGTTCTATTTAAAAATTTTAAGTTGGTCGCAAACCAATACTGATAACTGACTCATTCGTGGTACTAAGAAAAACTTTCTGAAAGTAGGTGTTCAGAAAAACATTGACCTTTAAAGCTCTTTATAAACGTGTCCAAGGTGCTCAGTTTGATACAGAACATCGTTGACTGAGCACACCTTTCCCAATTAGTGTTTCAAAAAGAATTTTTAAGAGCAAGCACACAAAACCTACCCACCAACCCCTCCCCTAATTCTACATTTTACTCTAACGGTTATACAGGGAAGGGATAGCTGAGCAGACTGATACAATCAACATATAGTTGTCAAGTATTTTGGTAGGTTTCTCAAGTCGATTTCGTGTTTGTACGTGAATTTACATTCGTGCCTGGAGTCTCTTGGTTTGTAAATCACTGGGATTATTTCGTATTTGCGACGACAGGAATTTGAGTGTTAGTATCTTTTTTAACGGGTTTGTCAGCATAAGTGCATTCATTTATATATGGCGCAATTAAATTTAACAGTGAGCCTTTGAAGTGGGTACATTTGGGATTATAGCGGAGTTCAGCTGACGCCAACGTCTGTTTCCTACATCAGAGTTCCTGCTTGGTTATGGTAAACCCTCGCGGGCTGAATTGTAAAATCTTCTTAGTTTCCTTATTTATGACTTGTTTAACCTTATAGGTTTGTTTTCACCCACTTAAGTGACCAGCAGGAAATTCATTAGAGTCATAAGAGAGTGCGTTCGTAATTTTCATGGTCAGCAAGGCCAAGCGTACCTACATCCTGATTTTAGTTATTTAAGTTGCCAATACTTGGCGCAGTTTGTTGTTAAGTTGAGTGGTTAATTAAGTGGGAGCTGTTAAGTTGGGGTACTAACGACACCTCTATTGAGAGGAAAGGGAAAGTTCTCCTGGGTCCCGAACCCGGATTTAAACACTAGTCAGGGTACACCTTAGCACTCAAAATGAGTGCCGGGACGTTGTGCTCTCGCCGCAATCGCTTCGCCCCGTGCTATCATCTTAAAGTGTTAATTACTTCTTTGACCACAACCATACCTGTGGTTTATCAAATATTTCAGCATTACATGTTCCGAATATGGAATCCAGGCATTTGCTAAATTTAAGCGTCCAGAATGCACTAGACTGCATCTTAGAGAACTTCAATCTCAAAAATTTTCCCGGAGGAGCATGCGCCCGAAACTCCCCAGAAAAGTGCGCCGTTCGCAGTCTCGATGGGCGCTATTGCGCTGATATCTTTAGGCCCCCTCTATCACAAAATCCTCCGTCCGCCACTGATTATTCATTCAAACGATTGAATAAATAATAATTTAAGCTAAAACATGCTTACTTCCATCGATGCTAAGGGGCATCTTCGATAGTGCAGGGTGTTATCCGCCGAGGACGTGCGGATAAATGCCTCCGAGATATCCATAATTCTTCAGATGATAAGAAAGCCGCATTCAACCATTTTTTTTTATTATTCATTCAAAATAATTGCTAGTTTAATATTAAGCTAAAACATGCTTACCTCCATCGATGCTAAGTTAATCGGCAAGCAGGATATAAAGTGTTGTTAAATTGATGTTCTGCACTTGTGGGAATTCAACGCCCAATATCGATAAATTAATCATGATTTTTATACATTATCTAGCTTTTTGAAATAATGACTGCAGCAGATTCTGAGGTAAACTTTTTTATTGGTTGGTTAGTCATTTAAGATACCGGCACAACAATTCTCTTGATCTTGGTCACAGCTGCGGATTGGATGCAATCATTAGCCTGCGAGCAGTCTCTTATTTTTCTTTGCAAAGTTACTGCAAGGGAAACCCAAGCACGTGAGGGGCGAAGCCGCGAGCCGCGATAAACGAGGGTCTGGTCCTAATCTCTTATTGTAACATAACGTCGTGGTTTGCAATCGCGCTATACGCTAGCTGAGAACTAGACGGATTTTAAGAGAAAAGGCGGACTGCAAGCAGTCTATGCAATCATCAAATGACGTAATTCAAAAGATTGAAGAGACACTGAACAATACCCACATCAGAGGGTCTCAATGGGGTTAACCGATAGACGTAAAACGGCCAAAAATTTAGTCCATAGCCTTAAAAATTGAAAAATTTTAACCGTTAGCCGTAAATAGGGTAAAAAAGAGTTAACCGTAAAAGAAATTGTTCTCTAGATTTGTTAATTTTAAGGAACTTGCTAAGCTCACTTACGGTTGTCTTTTTTATTTCCCGGCTACTTTGACTCCGTACGCACGTTAAGCTAAGCGTCTTTTAGGTGTTGACAAAGACCTAGGCTCCATTTCCGCCGCTCTCTCGAAGAACCAAGTTTTTTCCATGGCGAAAATCTGGCTTCTTGCTGGGGATTAATATCTGTGATTTTCAGGAGGTCGTGTCCTCGAAATACTAATGAAACNTTTTAAAAAAAAAAAAAAAAAAAAAAACAGGTTTATTAATATTTAACTCTTTGAAACAAAAGAAATTAATTTTCAACTTTTTTGTTAACCGTAACTGAAAAAAAAATTAACCGATAGCCGTAAAAGAGCCAAAATTTTAGCCGATAACCGTAAAAGCCACTACCCCATTGAGACCCTCACATCACACTGACACAATAGCGAACCAACACTGTTGTTTCCACGACAGCCAAAGGGCGATAAAACATATAACGCTAGCAAAACAACGTAACACAGATTCAGGCTAACTTCCAGAAAATTCTTTGCTGACAGTGAATATAAGTGTGTTTTAACTATTTATCTAGATACACGAAAAAATTTCGAGTTAGCGGAGAATTCGAGTTATCCGGGGTAAATTTCAGTGACATTTTGATCAAGGGAAAGGAAATTTTGTTCGAGTTAGCGGGGAATTCGAGTTATCCGAGAAAGAGTAATCGAGGTTCTACTTTAGTACTCATATTTGATACCCTCGGCCGTTTACTCGAAGTCCAACCAGCTGCCAAACAAATGCTGAAACGGATTAGACTTTGCCTTCAACATTTAAAGAAGGAAGTGATCATTAAAAGGCTGAAAATAGCGCCAAATTCTTTTCTGTCACATTCACAGTATCAGGTAACGGGCCCACGTATCGGATCTTCCGCTTATTCAAATTCACATGGAAATATGACTGCTCAAAAGCAACGCTTTCCCTCTTTTGCTTCTACCGTCTCTGCATTAGGTATTATATTGTACTGCGTTGGGTTTTTAAGAGTCGAATTGGAGCTGAACAATCAGAGAAAGAGATTCAGGCTCTTGAAAACATCGCCGAGACAGAACCGCCATCCGGCGATCCAAACATCGCCAAGTTTATCAAGGTTACTCGTGGTATGTATTTTTTTCAATGTAAAAATTTCATGCAGTTGTGAAATCGTTCTCCATTCCGAATCAAGAACATTTCAGGATACCCAGAAGGTCTAGATAGCAGCAACAATATCGATAGCCGCAAAAACATAACAACTTACCCGTAAGTTACCAGACATGTTTCGACGGAACATCCGTCATCCTCATTGTTACGGTGACTGTTACGTATTTGAGATCGCCGTTGAGTTTAAATCGCGCGCGATGTTACAAAGTTCGTTACATTGTGTTGTTAATATTGCGTACTGAAAAGTTTAAGTTAGTGACGCTTAGCTACTTACAAGGAGAGAGTCAGGTTAATGTGTCAGATGTGTTCCACCTTCTGGTTGAGGTCGGGTTTCTCTCATTTTTTGAACATGGATGAGTTAAGCTTTACAAATAATACATGGTACTTAGTAACTGCAAAGTCCAGGATCTCGAAGCAATCCGGTGTGCAGGATGTTTGAAAAGACTCTGAACGCTGCAGATGTCTAAAAACGTTCAAAGACCTGTCAGAAAGTAAGTGCTCGCACACTCATGTGCAGAAATGTCGGTTGTTTTTGCAGACATACCAAGCATTACAACTTGTACCCCTCGAAAATTTATGAACCACACGCAAGCGAAGCCCCTCAAGGACAGAATCTTTCACATTGAAAAGATTGATGATTTTGAAAGTAGTAAATACTAGCCTTATCTCAATAGGTTTACATAATTGATTAGCAACAAGCCAAGTTTGCGTATACTTCTCTGGTTGTACCGTGACTGTGAAGTGCCCAACGCAGGGAATTTTAAAGTAGAACTTAGCTGTTTCCTGGAGCTCGACTCCGGAATGAGGCTGTGTTTTCCCTCCCTTGACTGATGTCTGAATATATTTAGAAATATATTTGTTGAAAAGATTCTCAGAAAAGAGATACGTTCGCAAAATGACATACAATTTTTGATGGAACTCTATCCAAGTGATGTTTATCTTAAAGGTTAGGTTCTATCAATCAAGGTTTTGGTTAACCCCAATTTGTAGGTAAAGATGAAAAAACTCAGATAACTCGTGAGCAAACCTGTGAAAGTTTTTTATTTTTCCTTTAAACGCTGGTCACACTTAGGTGTGGGTCGGTGTTGCTGATCAGAAAATCTAGGAAAGGTAGAACATGGTCCGTTTCCCACTAGATTGTAAAGTGCATATTAGGGTGTTGATTGTTGATGTAATTGAAGAAAAGGGTTGCATCCTGTTCAGAGTGGAAAAGGCAGAATGTGTCGTCTACTCAGCGACGATAGAATAATACCTCTGAGTCCCCGTACTGTTCCAACCATATATTCTCATGGTGACTCATAGGGAACAGGGGCGAGAGGGTAGCCCATGGCTACACCATCCCCCTGATCGTAGAAAGAAATCTTGAACAGGAAGTGAGTTTCTTTGGCAGCAAACTCAAAAAGCCTTTTTAGCTCATCATTGCTAAGTTTCAACCCTGGATTACCCTCAGTAATATATTTGACGGCGAGGTTAATACATTCTTCTAGAGGGACATTAGTGAATATAGGCTTTCAACATCGAAGGAGATCATAAACTTCCCATGCTGAGATAGATCATTGATTTATATATAATTTTGTTCGGTGCTAAGCCTGACTTTTGATCACCAGCGAAACTTGAAGTAAATTGGTCAAGTTTACCATTGGCAAACACTTATTTAGATCATTTCCTGTAGAAAGACAAGAGATATGACTGAATCTTGCTCCATGCAAGATGCACTTTTTCTCACAAAATAGGGGACAAATATTTCATTAAAAAAAAAAAAAACAAGTGTTTCGCTTACCGCTATAAACTTAGTGCTAGGTTTTTCGTTTGAATCCTTGTAATTTAATTTGGCGGTTAAACTGAAAAAGACTTTTTCTCATCAGTCTCTTAAAAACTTGAAGTTTTCATAAGACCCCATGGTTTTGAGATAATGACGATTACGGCTGCTTGTTTCGTCGTCATGACTTAGACTAATTAAAACACAAAATGCATTTTAAACACTCCTCTGTAAATAACAGACGCAGTGAGACCGCTTAGCTCCCCGGTACCTGGCGACTAGGTTGTCTCTACCCAGCTAATTTTTTGCTTCCCCGGTCACTTCGCAATTCCCATTGTGACATCCATAAAAACAGGGTATTTGGTTGTCATATTTGTTTAAAAGAAGAAAAGATATAAAATAAAACATTACTACAAATGACAAAAAAAATCGGAGGGTACAGGTAATCGATCTCGCATAAAAAGATGTCCAACGTCTCCCAGGGCTTCCCACCATTTAGTTTTTTTTATGGAAGATACACAACTAAGAAAAAAAACCCATGGAAAATAAGCCAACCCGGTAGCGCTTTCTCCGAGAATCCGGAGAAAATATAGATTCTAATTCCTTTGGGTCTGTTACAGAGGGGTGTTCCTAATTAGCCAGCAAAAACACTGACGCAACAAAATTAGCCGGCAAGTGTTCACTAGCCTTAGTACTAATCTTGAAACGCCAAAATTGCTTTATCTACAACTAGAAGACGAAGACGGGGTCTTTCAGAGTGATAATGTTGCAGTAAAATTGCTGGTAATGTTACAGCTTGATTAAGTAAACAATAGAATAAACAACTTTTAAAATTTTACTGACAGAATTCCCCACCTATAAACATCATCGAGACTGTCGAAATGCGAATTCAGCTAATACTAATTTATAACGAGCAAAGATAAACCAACAGCCGTCGTAATAAAAGAAATTCTCCAACTTTTTTCAGAGGGAAGATCGCGCTCTCGCAAGTCAACAGGTGAGGAGAGTCTGACAGGTCCCCCAGGCCCTCCCGGTCCTCCAGGGCCGAGGGGGGAGAAAGGATACCGCGGACGAAAAGGGAAGAAAGGAGACAGAGGCTTTATAGGATCAACAGGAAAAAGTGGGCCAGTAGGAGCAAAAGGCGATGATGGACTGAAAGGGCAAAAAGGAAACCCAGGGCCCACTGGCACACCAGGAGCAAAAGGAGATAGGGGCATTATGGGACCATCAGGAGATAGCGGAAAGCAAGGTATCATGGGACAAGTAGGGCCCAAAGGCGATGCTGGTCTTAGAGGCCAAAAAGGAGACTTAGGGCCCCCTGGCATGCCGGGAGCCAAAGGAGAGCCTAGTCAACCGAAGACTGTTGTAGTTTCAAGTAAGTGATGATATAAAACTTTCATTGTCGGCACTCTCTTAAAGATAGCTATAATTCATTCAGGCTCCCTGTGCACCGTAAGAAACAGGAAAAAAGAAGACTTTAACTTCTTGCTTCCTAAGAAGGCGTTCAGATAGTGGAGTGTGGCGCGTTTCCTGCTCTGCACTTATCTTTGCAATGTCACCACTATCTGAACGCCTGAAGAAGGCGAGGTCGGATCAGGATTTTCATTATTTCTATTAGAGGACAGATCACGCCTTTACAAATTAACAATATCGTAGCTCATTCTTTCTTGGTTAAACGTGTCTTTCAGGTCCCCCAGGCCCACCAGGTCTACCTGGGCCGAGGGGAGAGAAGGGTGACCGGGGACAAAAAGGGAAAAGAGGATCACGTGGGAAAAGAGGCGATAGAGGTATTATGGGATCACCAGGAAATAGAGGAGCTACGGGGAAGAAAGGCGAAACTGGACTTAAGGGGCAAAGGGGAAACCCAGGGCCCACTGGCATGCCGGGAGACAAAGGAGATATAGGTGTTAATGGAACACCGGGAAAGAACGGCAAGCAAGGCATCGTGGGGCCAAAAAGGGATGCTGGAGAAAAAGGCCAAAAGGGAGATGCAGGGTCCGCTGGAATACCAGGAGCCAAAGGAGCTAGAGGTGTTAACGGAACACCGGGAAAGAACGGCAAGCAAGGCATCATGGGGCAAAAAGGTGATGCTGGACACACAAGGGACAAAAGGGAGACACAGGGCCCACTGGCATGAAGGGAGTCAAGGGAGATAAAGGTATTAATGGGACACCCGGAAAGAGTGGCAAGCAAGGCATCATGGGGCCTAAAGGGCCAAAAGGCGAAGTTGGATTCAACGGCCAAAAGGGACAAAAAGGAGAGCCAAGTCAAAGCAGCAGCCGAAGTAAGTGTTAAAATCAGACTATTAATGCTGACTTTGCATGTTCCTTCTGGGGTGATCTTGCAGCTCTCGAATAACCCCACGGGACTGGAGTGCAACCGGTTGAGAAAACAATAAACAAACATGGAACCTAGCCCGAAAACAAAAGAGCTGAGACCCGTATAAGGGGTCCAACTAAATTAGAAGTTCTGAAGAGCTGCAAGGCTACTGTGTACTGTGTCAATTTGGTAATTCTCTTGTTCTGCACTGTGCATCACCTACTTCCCTTAACCTGGTTCTAAGTCTGACCTTAACAACTATCGATCGGCGACCTACATCTGCTATTCCTACCGTGGCCAAATTTTCGACAAGAATATATATGACTAACTATATCACTATCTGAATGTAAATGGTTTATTAAACGGCGGCCAGTCTGGTTTCCGCTCGTTACACAGCACTCTTACTGTCTTGTTAGAGACAAACGATAGCTGGTGTGTCAATATTGACAGAGGTTTTCTTAATGGCGTAATCTTTATTGATTTGAGGAGGCCTTTGACACTAATGACCACGATGTAATTCTGAAAAAACGTGCTACGTACGAAGTTGATCAAGACGCCTTGAATTGGTTTAAATCTTAACTAATCGTGTGCAAAATGTAAACAGTCATCTTAATAATCGGCCCTCTTCTTTTCTCGATCTATATAAATGATCTTCCAAATTGTATGAATGCCGGCTCTCCTAGAATGTATGCCGACGATACTAATGTTACCTTTTCTGCAGCTTCTTACCTGATCTTGAGTCCCAAATCAATAGTGACCTGAAGTACATACTAATCTGGATACTAATCGAGTTCCAGATGTCTTCTTAACTCTCTTGTTTGGGATAATTTATCGTTTAGAAGGGCTAAACAAAAGGCTATTTTCCCAACGCCAAGAAAAAATTGACGCCCCAAAACCAAGAACTGATTACCTGAAGAGTAGCTTTAGTAACAGTGGCGCACTTCTGTGGAAAAAACTTCCTGAGGAAATCATTTTGTTAAGATTTTGTTTAAGAGAAGTTCCTATGGATGATTTTCTGATCAGTAGTCTCACACGGCAAATATGTAAAACAGTTTTGAGAATTTTTAGTTAATTTCCTATGTCTGACTGATGTTTTTAACCGTGTAGAAGTTATCATTCATCCATTCACCTGCTCACATGGTGACATCAAAGGCATCGGCAATAATTGCCAGCCGCCTGAGGAGGAGTAACAAGGACCACTTTTGTAGTCAGAAAAAATACTCCTTCTAGTTTAAAAAGCTGTTGTTCTTAAAACTTGCTCTGGTCCCTTTGTGTAGAATAATTATTTCAGGCCGACATTGCCCTTTTGTGGCTTGTTGCAACGAAACGAAAACGGTGAAACCCCTTTAATCCTATTGGTAAAATTTACTCGTGATGGGTATGTTTCGTACCTCGGTTTTGGGTACTACTCGGGTTGAAGACACACCAGGAAAATAATGTCAACGGGATCTACCAGTTGTTTTTGAACTACTTTAATGTCACAATTTCCAATCTCGCGACAACTAGCTAGATGTGTATATGCGTAGTCAACTGAAAATAAAGGCATACATTGCATTGCTTACTTGTGAATCGACTATAAAAGCTTGATAAATCGAATCTAACTGAAAATGAAATCAGCAAACTTTCTTCAACAAATGTGAACATACTTACAATTCTGTAAGGCGTTATCCCGTGATGACACGGCTATTTTCCTATCTTATTTGAAGAAAAGGTATAAGACACTGTTTTCAATAACAGGATTCTTTCTCACAGACCCTTCAATTTCTCTAATCACGCTAGTCCCACGAGCGAGCTGAAAACTGATTGGCTAAATTCTAAGAAAGAATAATAATCTTGCGTGTCCGGTTTTATCGCTAATAAAAACAATCAAAAAAAATACCGTGACTCAAAACTAATTACAGCTGTCAACGGAGTGCAAAACACTCGGCCCCAGTGCGGAAATTGGGGACCTAATTGAGCAACGATCAAATTAGCACGAAGTTAAACTCAGCTATATTTTATCAGTTCAGTGTTCTGGAGTAATAAATGTTTCTATTATTGTTCTTCTCCACAAAGCTCTTGCTTTGTAGCAATAACGCATAATTTGTGTATGGGGCGATCGTACTCGCCATTCTGGGTTCTGATGCGCACCTTCCTGACTAATCCGTCCTCCCCTGGGTAGGTGTCTACAATCAGCGCCATCTCCCACTGTAGTCTCTTCCGATGTGGGTTGAGCTCGAGGACCAAATCGCCGATTTTGACGTTCTCTCTTTTACGAAACCACTTGTTCCGCGGCAGCAACGATGGAGCAAAGTACTTCATCCAGCAAGTCCAATATTCGGCAACTCTGTTTTGGACACTCCTTATTAAATGCCTCGGATTAACTCTGGTTTCTTGCTCGGGCTGAGGAGGACAGCTGTGACGACCAATTAGGATGTCGTTCGGGGTAATAGGTGGTTCCTCCCAGACGTCTTCGGAACTTGGGTAGAGGGGCCGACTGTTGATCATGTAGGTAACTTCAGCCAGGAACGTTCTCCACTGTTCTTCAGTGAACGCTTGATTCTTACATACACTGTTGAGGGCTTGCCTGGCGGACTTAATCAGCGATTCGACAACCCCATTTTGGTGACTCGCATGTGGGACGTTCCACTGCCATTCAAAATCACAGACAAATTCTTCTGAAAGGATGCTTTGTATCTTGGGGATGTCCCAATTCTGCATTACCTCTCTCAGGTATTCCTGTGCCCCTACAAAGTTGGAGCCTCGGTCTGACCAGCAGACGTTTGGGTGTCCGCGCAAACATGCGAATCGACGAAAGGCCATTAGGAAGGCTTCGGTTGACTTGTCAGTTACGAGTTCCAGGTGAACCGCTCGCGTTGTTGCACATGTGAAAATTATTATCTGGGCTTCTTGAAGTGTTCTTCGGTTCAGTCTGATCTGCAGTGGCCCGAACATGTCCATAGCGGTGTTCGAGAATGGAGGAAATCCGGCTGCTACCCGCAAACTTGGCAGTTGACCCATAAGCTGTTGTAGGGGTTTCTTGCGCAGTTTCCGACAGTCGACACACTTGCTGACCACGGACTTAGCCATTTTTCTGAGCCCAATAATCCAAAGCGTTCGCCTTGCTTCGTGCATGAGACTCTTGTAACCGCAATGTCCGCGTTTCTGGTGCAAGTGTCGTAAAAGGAGGATTGCTAGTGTATGATCTCTGGGCAGCACAACGGGGTTCCTCATGTCCTTTGGTAGGATCCTGGCATTTTCAAGGCGGCCACGAGCTCTGATTAGCCCTTCCTCGTCCGTTGTGGCGATCAGCTTTTCGTCAAGTTGTGACACATCTAGGTGGAGCTGACTCCATTTCAAGAGTTGCAATTCTGAACGCTTTAGATCCTGGACTGTTAGGGAGCTGTTGGGTACAGCCCTACGTCTTGTAATGTCAACAAAACGATGAACGTAAGCAAGGACTCTGCGAATTTTTGTGAACGTCGAGCAGCTTTGCAATAAGTAGCAAAAGATAGGGTTGTCCTCTTTCTCTTTGTGAACTGAGGCAGCATGAAACTCTCTACTGTTGTCGTGCCATTTCGTTGCAGCCTTCATTTCTTTTAAAGTCTCTTTTCGATCCTGGTGAGGGTTCTGGTCCTCGTCCTCAAATTTTGGCCATTCCGTCTCTGGCAACTTTAGAAACGACGGCCCCGAGATCCAACTTTCGAGGTCACCCGGAGCAATTCCCCTGGTAAGGGCATCTGCAGGGTTGTACTTGGATTTGATGTAGCGGAATTGTTCTGATCCCACTGTTTCTTGGATTTCTGCCACCCTAACTGATACAAACGGTCTGAATTCTCGAGGTGGGGTCTTGATCCACGTTAAGACTGTTCGAGAGTCTGTCCAGAAAGTCCTATCGCATTCGTGAAAATTAACAAAGGCCAGCGCCTCCTGGCATGTGTTGTAAATTCGCGTAAGAGCTAGACACCCCAAGAGTTCAAGTCGGGGAATAGTTTTCCGTTTCAGCGGGGCGACAAAGGGCTTGACAATAACTGGAACGCATTGATGACTTCCATCCTGCAGCTTCCAACGGAGAAAAATGGCGGCTCCATACCCCAGTTCTCCTCCGTCCGCAAAACCATGTACTTGAGGTGGACCTATTGCATGATCTGGTTTTAGCTTCCGGTCAAATTTGAAAGATAGAAGTTGGTTTATTGCTTCTTCGTTTTCCTTCCATTCTTGTTGGATTGCTTCTGGGAGGATGTCGTCCCAACCATATCCGGTACTCCACAGTTCTTGGAGGTCAATTCGGTACTTAATCGTCACAGGCGCGACGAGTCCAATAGGGTCCCATACTTGAGCCAATAGGGCGAGGCACGATCTCTTTGTGAAATCTTCTTTCTTTCTCACAACTGAGTCTTTCTTTAGGGCGAATGTGTCTTCTTGCTTGTCCCACTTGTGACCAAGCAAATCTGTATATCGTTCACCGCTGGTTTGGTCGACTTCCTGGCTGTTTGAATGCCACGCCTTTATCTGGAACTGACCCTTTCCAAGCACTTCGTCAATTGTAGTTGTGACATGCTTGGCTTCAGCAGCGGTTGGTCTGGATCCACCGATATCATCAACGTACATTCGCTCCTGAAGTTCCTTCGCCGCCTCAGGGAACTCCAGTTGGGAAGCTTTCGCCAGGATGTTGATGGCATTCGAAGCGATATCTGGAGCTGGCTTGTCCCCGAAATTTAGTCTGAGCCACTGGTATACAGTGGGAGGATCACTCTGATTCTTTCTCCACAGGAATCGATGAAAAACTTGATCATCCGGATGCACCAACACTTGGTTAAACATCTTGCGAATATCTCCGGCATACGCAAACTCATCCCAGCGCCATGCTGATAGAACATTGGGTAGGCTGCTGATGTAATTTGGTCCCTTCTCTAGGTGATCATTAAGGGAGAGACCGTTGTGCCCTTTGGATGATGAATCAAACACAAGTCTGACTTTTGTGCTCTTTTCTGGAGTGAACACCGCTTGTAGTGGCATGTACCATTCTTGCTGACTGTGATCCACGTTTTCAGGTGGTACTTTGATGACGAAGCTTTGATCTACTAGCTTTTGGACCTCTTCATCCACGATCGCAAGGCAATCTTTCTTTTTGAACGATTTCTCAGCTGAATACATTCTTTTCAAGGCAATGTCATAATTACTTTGTTTCGGAGGCCCGGTTTCCTTCCAAGGCATCCTGACTTGCACTCTTCCGCTCACCAACGTGGTCGAGGCTGAGAGAGCTTTTACGAACTTGTTCTCGCGCAGAGCATTTTCACTGCAGGTACAAAGTTCCGTCGGTCTGACTCCTAAGAAATCTTGATAAACAAGTTTCCTTATGTCTTCTGCGGCGCTCACAGTTCCAATGTCCACTGAGTGAACACGTGGTATAGCTTCAGCATCCGAGTCCAGTTGTCCCAAGATATACCAGCCAAAACAATTCCTTTTCGCCACTGGTTCTCCTGGATTACCGCTGTTTGTATGGATGTCAACAAAGGCATCGACGAAGTCAGTTCCAATCAGAAGATCGACCGTACCACCAGACAGATATAACTTATCTGCGATCGTCTTGAGGTGAGGATAAGCTTCAACAGTTTTTCTTGACACGGTCTTAGCACTGCTACAAGGCTTACGAACGGTATGTACTCGGAGGTTCTTTCGGATGTCTTCATCGACGGGTGATTCAATCACAATCTCCAAGACTTCAGACACCTCTCCCCTTTGTTGTCCTCCGGCTAAGTTCATAGTAAGGTGTGTCTGAGGACCAGACAGACCTAGTAGCTTTGCAGCCCTCTTAGATAAAAGACTTGTATTTGAACCGGTGTCCAACATGGCAATTAAGGTTTTGAAGTTTCCTTCGCTATCTCTGACTCTGATTTTCTGAACTGGACAAACTCCAGGTACGTTCTTGACATCGTTAGCGCCCTCGTTGTCTCTTCCTTGGACACTGTTGTTTTTAGACTCGGCCTGATCTGGACTTCTTTTGTTAAAGGCAGGTGCGTCAGGATCCAAGTTTGACTTTGATGGGTCCACCTTCTTCTCGTTATGAAGAGAACGGTGATGATTTTTCTTGCACTTGTCACAAGTAGTTCCGTCGGCCTTCGTACAGTCATTCGTGTGATGAGACACTCTTAAGCATTTTCGACATCTTTTATTCTCCTTAACGACTTCCCACTTTTCGTTGACTGTTAACCCTTGGTATACCGGACAGGAAGCGAGCAGATGCTTAGACTTGCAGCCGAGGGGACAAGATTCATCATCTTTTCTACTGCTAGCGTCATTGGCGTGATGATCGGTCCTTCTGCCTCCGCGCTCTTTATAGCTGATGCTCCCCTCAATTTCTTTCTTTCCCCTGGATCGAAAGGCTGCCTCTTGGTGGAGCCAATCGACTAAATTTGCCACGTTTTCTTCTTTCTTTTGTCGTTGCATCTCTCTCCCAAAGTCCGCGTTGTCCTTTGGTTCAAGCTTCGACAAAAGTTTCGACATAAAGAATGGCGCTTCACTTACTTCCTGAACAGGACAGCCATTGTCCTCCATGTCACTCACAAACACTAGTACTGAGGTGGCGAAACGTCCCAGACTCTTCGAGTCGCCTTTTACAGTGCCGTAGTTATCAATTTCCGCCAGCAGCTCGTCCATTAACTTCCTTTTATCTGCAAATTCTATGTCTAAAATCTCCCATGCTCTATCGATGTTTTTGCAAGTCTTCAACTGTTCTGTCCACCAAGAACCCTTGGGCATGGCTTTACGAAACCTCTGAAGTTGTTCATCCTTATCCTGGCCATGTTTTTTCATCCAATGCTGAAATTCCTTTTTCCAGGTTAAGTACGCCTTGCGTGACCCATCCCACGATGGGGCCGGTAGCCTTTCTAAACCACTTGCGTGCGGTTTTGATGCCATATTTTCTGCCATTGTTTTTACTGCGTCAGCGACTGCTTCGAGGATTGCAGTGCTTTCAGAGGTGTTTTGCGATGCTGATTGGAATGTACTAAATTCTTTTTGATAACTCGCATATTTTCGCAAAGTTTCTAAATATCGCGGTTTAATTTCGTCTCCTGAATTTAGATTTTCGGTTATTCTTTCGTCTTCTGACGTGACTCCTTCTTCAACTAGTCTATCAGCAATGATCTCCATCTGTTTCTTGACAGCCCTGTACTTTGATTCGATCTCATTAAAAACAGCTGCCAATAAGTTTAGTTCGGGTTTCACCGAATAGAGAGTTTCAAATTCCACGAATAATTCATTGAGTACATGGATAGCGTTATCTCTTTTCCCAGAGAGGGTCTTTAAATCGATCTTTGGAGGCATCGTGTTGCGATCTAAAAAATTGTTGTCGTTCTTTCAACGTTCACGCCCTTAGCCTCGTTTTCATGCAGAGAATTTGGCGTGCGGTCCTCACGCGATCACGATATCTAACCAAAAAACCGAAGAATCAGATAATTTGTACCTTTGTTTAAGAAGTCTTGTCCTTATGGCGAAGGTTTCCAAAGACAGTCGGTCGCTCCTTTTGCTGTCGGTCGTCCTCGTTTTCCTGTCGCCAAGATGATCTTCTCGATGACTTGTTGACCTTTGGTGTATGTCCTCGTGCGTCGTAGAATTTTGACTGTTTCGTACCTCGGTTTTGGGTACTACTCGGGTTGAAGACACACCAGGAAAATAATGTCAACGGGATCTACCAGTTGTTTTTGAACTACTTTAATGTCACAATTTCCAATCTCGCGACAACTAGCTAGATGTGTATATGCGTAGTCAACTGAAAATAAAGGCATACATTGCATTGCTTACTTGTGAATCGACTATAAAAGCTTGATAAATCGAATCTAACTGAAAATGAAATCAGCAAACTTTC
>CALNXI010001307.1:103178-136937 GCA_942486025.1 Porites evermanni
GTGGCCATGGAGGATGCAGTGAGTCCAGAAAAGGATACATGGCTTAGTTGACTTCTACTTTTGTCAGTAATTGTTAGTAATTGAGTTTTAATTAGGCGAACATTCTTTGTAATTTTTGTAGCTCTCTGACTCTCTCTGGACGCTATGACGCTGTCTTGACCAATGCACATGGATTTTGGAGTAAGAGTGATATTTCTTTATGACGCCATAGACTGGAAAGAAAACAACTTTTACAAACACAAGTCTAATTGAATATCTCTGACACTGAAGAATATATGTCTACTATTGTGCAGGCAGAGAGAGGAGGGAGGGGGTGGGGGAGGCGTTGGGAGTGATCCAACCTGACTAGACCGTTTTCAAATAACCTAGAAATGTACAAATCTTGTTACTTCTGTTGTAATCTTTATAGTATAAGCTCAATATCTCATAGGAACAGATATCTGAAATTGTCTAAAAACGTTCTTTACAGACTGTGCCATACAACAACTAAAAATTTCATTAAAAGAAGTACAAGATAATGAAACTGAAGAGAGACTTAGTAGTTTTACATGTTACTTTCTTTCACGATCAAATTATTTTCTTCATTACTTTTTAGGCGTCATTTAGATTTGAAATTGGGGTCTAGCATAGTAACTCGAAACAGTCAAAATTGAACGGTTGAAAAAGATAAACTTTGCTTGACAGTCATCAGGCTGTTGTGGTTCACACGCTGATCACGCAATCACCATCAGTGACAGCAGTCTAACCTCTCCTTACGGACACCTCTATAATACGGACACCTCTGTAAAGCGGACAATTGGTTCTGTCCCTTTGGTGTCTGTATTAATGTTTGACTGTATTTTGAAAAAATAAATTATCAAAAAACGGGACATTTTGCTTTATTCGTCCATTTTTTAGACGAATAGACACTTTTGTGGAAAACATTTTTTGTCCAAATTATTCTATTATTATTTCTTTTAATTTTAAAATCGTTATACTTAAAATTTTCATTAACACTTTAAAGTTAACGTTGAGAGAGAGTGTGAATGTTGTTTTCTTTTTCCTCAGTTTAGGACTGCTCATGACGGGTGATGATAATTCACAGACTTTCACAAAGCAAATAATATGGTTGAGTGCAAACAAGAGAGGATGCATGATAATTCTCTCTTTGCGCAAATTATGAGATCAGGGTATTTACCTCAATACCGTTGAAAAAGCACAAGACACAACATTATACAATCTCAGAAAACTGCAAACAACTGTCTGCTAAGATGTTCCATTATGAGCATAGGAGAGGTCCACTGGAGATGTTACATGTATTGCGAAGTGGCGGTCATGGGGAAAATAAGAGACTTGTTTAGGATATGCTTTAGAAAACAAAGATACTATGAAATTCTCAATTATAAAAATACTTTATCTGACGTCCAATGCTTTAAAGTCAATGTTGTGTTACTTGCGGTCTGTTCACTTTAACTCAATTCATAAATTTTAAATCACATTAGAACAATACAAGTTAAGTTTTGTTTTCCGCAACAGCTATTTTATTCGACTAGTTAAATTTGACGTCTGAAAGTCGCTACGGTCGTGATGAAGTCGAGCCAGCTTAGGACGGCAGTAGCACGACAGACGTTTGAAACAGGCCTTACCTTCACCATTTAAGGAGATTTTTTGCGAGTTTTGGCTCCCCGGCTTTCCCTGCAATATATGCACGCGTCATTGGCTTCCCCCAGTGGTAGGACCCTAGGCAAACCAGGGGGTTTTTAACTTGGGCGGAGAAAAGTTGATAATTTTCCCGTGGGGGAAGTTCACAACACAAAGTCACTTGGTTTAAGTATTTCTCAATGATATTTCTCTGATATCTTTCTCGTAAAGAGACTCATTTGACTGGGGGGACTTTTATGATATATCAGTTTCTTTGGCAAAATTCTTTTTCCGCAACAGGAACAGAAACAGTACTTTTGCATATAAAATCCTAGCCTGTTCCAGGCGTTCAGATTCTCCCCTTGTTTTTTCTTTCTTCGTGAATTTTTCTTCCGCGCTCTACTATCCGAACGCCTAGAACAGGCTAGTATATATCCAGACTATTGAATAACGTGCGTGCCAAAATTTACTATGCTAGGTACGTTTTCTTGCTGACGATTCGGCGATTTGTTAAGTGAAATTACCAGATTTCACGAAGGATTAGTCTGAAATTCAGACTATCTTAAACCTAACAAGGATTCCGAAGTGAAAATGATGAAAATTTCGTCATCTTCTCTAAAAGTGCTCGAGGGGGGGGAAGGGGGTGGATCAAGAGCAGTTTAGGTAGAGATGTGCCACCAACATTTTAAAGATCTTCAAACTCTGATCCTGAGTTAAGACAAAAATTATTCCTTCACTGTCTACCTAATTTCTTGAACCTCATTTATTTAATTTCGTTTGGCACACAGAGTAAAGTATTTTTGAAACTAACATCACGGAGATTTCCTTTATAATACATGACCTGCAGCATTCGTCATTTGTCATTCGCTCTCGCATTCGTGTAGACTGCGAGTCGCCAACTTTCACACTCATCAGTTTGTAGGAGAGAACCCTCGGAACGAGGTTGCAGTTTATAGATTTATGGATGGTCCAAAAAAACCCTGTTGAAGTCGCTAAATAATGAAATTGTATACCCTGGTTAAGACTCAGGCGCGGACAAAAAAAATTCAATGTCCCAATCAAACCGGCTATGTACGTTGTTTCTTGTTTTAAACAGACGAGTCGACGTTTACTTGAACTTTCCAAAATTAAAATAGTGTTTTTGAGTTAACCGTGGTGAAATAAAATATAATAAAATAAACTTTTTATTCTAACCCAACCTAACCAAACTCCGTAGTTCCCTCGAAAACTATACCCGATTCCAGACCAAAATGGGCAAAGTGTATACCCGTTTTCAGACCAAAACGGCGCAAAAACCCTACCCGATGGGGCGGCACATACCTATATAGCTTATATAAGGGAGTACCACCTCCCCACCCTCCCCCCACCCGAGACTTGTCGAGACTTGTTAGGCTCCATAGTGCTGATAGTACTCTTGCCGGTTACACTGCATGTTTTTTTTTCTCCCATCTTTCAAAAGGGATTGAAATTATCGTAAGGCGCATTTATTGGGTTTGAAATATTAGGTTGATTAAAACACAAGATGCATCTTACCGTGACTCTTCTAGTCGGAACTGAATATCGAGAATCTCAAATCAGTTCTAAAAATTCGAATTTTGGCTAATACCACCCAAACAACCCTTCAGGTGAACTATTTCAAGAATTGACATTAAGAAATCCCCAAGCGCTTTAAATTTTGAGAAATTTGGAAAAGTTCGAAAATTCGATAAAAATACATTTTTTATTCGCGAAATTGCTGCAAATTTCAACAATTTGAGCTGTGATTCTTTTAACTAGATCTGAAGTTTCAGCTCTGAGAATTCAAACGCTTGCGAAAAATAAAATTTTAAATATAGCCCCTTCAGGCCACCGTAAGCGACAAGAAAGTGAAATGTAAACAAAGCGAAAACCGTGTACACAAAGGAGAATATCACACCAAAGCTATTTCTAGCCAACCAAATCGTTAAGAAATGATGGAAATTTCGGCATCTGAATAGCTATTGCTATCTGAAAAGCTAAAAAGGCGAAATTGTATAGAAAGAAAAAAATCCTGAAAAACGAGCAACTGAGGATCCCGTCGGGTGATCATGCATTTTTAAATTCTGGACTCGGAAGTAAAAATGCTTCCGGTTGGTCAAGTCCAAAAGGTTTCAAGAGCTGTTTTCAAAATACCCCAATTAACTATCGACAAACTAGGTCAGATGATGGATTTACTTAACTAAAAATGAACATAAGAAGAAGTTGGAATCATGATTACAAATGACACTTCTACAAAATGAGTTTTAAACGCAAGTCCTGGATTTTTCAGTGTCCATCTTTTTCTCGTAATGCACGGCCCTCGGCTCTGCGGCTCACCTTCATAACATGGCTTAAAAACTAGCAAATCACTGTCATTTCAACATTCCACTGATTTGTAAAACGGTTGCGGCCTAAAGTTGGTTCCTAAAAGAGACGTGTAACTTGGTGTCACGTTAGGCTGCGTGCAAACGGACGCAACAACTCCCAACATTAATTGTTGCGCCAGCAATGTTGGGAGTTGTGTTGCGTGCGTGTTGGCAGTGGTGTGCAAAAGGATGCAACAACTCCCAACAATGTTGAGACCTGCAGTGCATCGTGGCAAGGATACAACCCATAAGTCTTTGTAACCATGTGTAATGAGCGTGCGTGGCCCCAACAATGTTGGAAGAGCTGTGCAAACGGACCAACATTGTTGCGCTACGCTTCGGCGATCACGGAACAAAAGAAATGTTAGGAGTTGTTGGCTGAAAGTTAGACCGGTTTCAATCGCGCAACAACACGCAACAACATCCAGCAACATGCAACAGGGTGTGCAAACGGACGCAACATGTAACATCCAACAATGTTGGGAGTTGTTGGCCAACAATATGCTGCGTCCGTTTGCACGGGGCTTTACGTGTATGGTAATTTGAATAAATTACCTTGGAGCCCCTTCACGCAATCTTCCACAGGGTACACGTGACACACCGCTATCACCTTTAGCTCTGAAGGCGTGTGGACAAAATGTTGTGTAGTTTTTGGACTCTTGTTGAGGGCAATCTCTGCATTCGGTGTTAGTGAGGAACATCCTTCTCAATCCGATCGAATTTATTCCTCCTTTGAAATTGCCATCGAGGCGTCTGAATGTCCTGGAAGTACATGGCATAACCGCATCAAGGAAGATCCATCGTTGGTCAAATAAAAAAAGTAACTTCTTTTATCTCGAGGAAGTAAATGACAATTGGTTTAATTTTGTCTTTGTTTAAGTTTCATTGAATAAGAAGATCGCTTGTGTTGAACAGGGAAATAGCTGGTTGTACGTTGAGAGAAACTAAGGAGGGGCTAGGCACGTGGCCGAGAGCCCACCCGCACTCGGGAAGTGCGCTGAAGAAGATATATATATCTTGTAGCGGGTCATACTCACACCACGTCAGATTTTATACTTTCTATGTTCATGTACAAGATTTTCACCTGGGTGGTTTGGAGTAAATGGTAAGCACCGGCAGTACTCATATTTGATACCCTACGTTTACGAGTAGTCCAGCCAAAATTTCTCCGTGATATCAAAAAAAATATTTTAAACAACCACAAAACCCCAGTTACAGCTCTGCATGAGCTGCCAGACAAATGTCAAAACAGATTGGAATTTGCCTTCAACATTATAACAAGGAAGTGAAAGGCTGAAATAGCGCCAGCTTCTTCTCTATTACATTCGTAGTATCAGGTAACGGGCCCACGTACTGAATCCTCCGCTTATTCAAACTCTCATGGAAATGACTGCTCAAAAGCCATGCTTTCCTTCTATTGCCACTACCATTTCTGCATTAGGTATTATTTTGTACTGCGTTGGGTTTTTAAGAGTCGAATTGGAGCTGAAGAATCAGAGGGAGAGATTGCATGCACTTGAAAACATCCCGGAGACAGAGCCGCCATCAAGCGATCAAAACATCGCCAAGTTCATCAAGGTTGCTCGTGGTACGTATTTTTCAACGTGTTCTAATACTGTTTTGAATTTCATGCCGTCTGAAATCGTTCTTCCCATCCCTTTAAGAACATTTCAGGGTACGCAATTGCGCTCGACATTATCACCAGCGATGCAGTAAATCCGTCAAAGAATATGACAGAAATGACTTCTTCTGTTTGTCAGAGGCAAACAAATTAAGTAGGTCATTCTGTGGGTCTCTAAACACGGTGCATTTATATAAAGGGGAAGAACTTTTTGTTGCCTTAACTAAACCAGCATTTCAAAGAGAAGACTTCTCAAAGCCATTACGCTTCTTTTTCTACCAAACCATCTCAACATTAGCTATCGTTTTATATTGCGCTGGGTTTCAAAGAGAGTTGAACAATCACGAGAAGAGATTTAATATTTAACAAGATGCCCTTCGACCGTCGCGGAAAATATTATTTGTTTCCACATGAAGTCACAAAATCAAAAATAAAGCATCGATCCTCCTGAGTTTTTAATTTCATGAAGATTAGAGCAGCTGAAAACTTACAATTTTACAAATTTTCCTTTCGAAAGGTTTCTTCGTTCTTTGCTAGAGTACGCTTAAATTTCCAAACTTTTGCGTGACACGGTATTTACGTGGCGGCCAATGCAAGACAGCTCACTGTCAGCTGTCATGTAAGTTGAAATGGTGAATTACTTTGGAGGATTTTGCGATCCGAACACTAATTGTATTATAGGTAAGTATTGTTTTGAAGTTTATGAGTCGGTGACAGATGTTTCTGTTGGGTTTGCGGCCGCCATGTTGGTGCTCCTCAGAGGGACAAAGCTTTATAAATTTAGGTAAGACATTTCTCTGAAAATCTCGTATATGAAAAATTGAGCCGACCATATTCCATCCTCGGATTGGTGCCAGAAAAAATCAGAATTCAGAACGGCGGCGACTGTGTGGAACTTGTCTGGTAAGACATTGTCCCCAGGGGCTCTTCTCGCCGTTCTTTACTTTTCTTCGTGCCATATTTTTCTAGCCTGAATTTCATCCGATTACTTCGAGTCGTTATTACTCCCTCAGTAACGTCTGAATCGACCGGCCGTTAATGCCGTCCAGTGACGTCACTACTCCTTGACCTTTGCTTTAATTCATGCAAAAAGTACAACACGATTTTCAAGTGGCAAACCGAGAAATATCGTTTGTAAATGTCTGCATGATACAGAAATGCATTATTTTCAATCGTAATTCATGTTTAACGTTCAAACTATCAACTGCATGCAGTACAACTCTGAACCGGTTGTACTAAATTCTATAACAAACTCGGTCGCAATCACGCAATAAAATAAACACACACACGGAACACTTAGTTCAAAAACACAATGAATCGCTTTAACTGAAAAGAAGCTATTTGGTCCCTAACGAAGAAAAAAAAACAAGGAGACAAAGACATAAAAGCTAAGAGAATCATTACACTTGACGGTAAAAATAGCAAGAAGGTCGAATTATAACATTGATCTCAGAAAACTTCGCGTAAACAAAATCACTGGCCGCCGAAATCACAAAGCGGCTCTAAATGAAAAACCTACCGACTCTCCGCGATGATTCTTCATTCGCAGTTCAATTTAGCATTTCAGTTTCGAAGACAAGGGCAATTTTGCTGTTTAAGATAAAGATTAAGCTTATCGAAATGTTTGAACTAAACGAAAGAATACCAGGGATGCTATCCGCTGAATATCAAGCGACAATCCCGCTAAAATTTTTCATAATTATACATAATTATGCAAATATTTAGGCAATCAACCAATCAAAATCACTACCCGGTTTTCGGGTAGTGAGTGACGTCACTGGACGGCATTAACGGCCGGTCGATTCAGACGTTGTTGAGAGGAGAAAACGACTCGAAGCAATCGGATGAATTTCAGGCTAATATTTTTCCGCCCGTTTAGACTTTCCCTTGCCCCCACTCTCTGCCCCTGGGTCTCCGATGATGACCATATTCTTGACGATTTACCTTCTTTTATTTGCCAGATTCTGGACATAATCTTCTATCAAAAGTGCTAGCAGTATATATTCTTTTGCCACAACCCAAAATTACAATCATGGTGTAGAAAGTAGTTCTTTCAAAATAAACATTCACAAGGGAATTTGAGCAATCAGGATAATAATGTAAACAGAAACTTTTGGATCGCCAAATAAATACCAAAACTATCTAAACAGAATAAACCTTGTCTGCTCCCATATGGCAAGCAAAACCAAACGTCGACGTGCTTGAGCCCCTTTCTTTACGCAGGAAGCTAAAATAATTAATACCGCGTCTTCCTTTCATACAACAGAAGGCTAATCTCACATAAGGCGAGAAATGTTTTATTGCTTCAACTGTACAACTCTATATTCCCCCCCGGGGGGGGGGGGTACTTGGGTTAATTTTTTGCTGGGTATGTGCTGCTGGCCTCTCGTGACCCCTACCCCATCACTGTCTATTCTGTGGCCATATAACAGGCCCCATCTTATAGACACTTTAGGAAAAAGTCATTTTCGCAATCCCAACTTGGTCAGTTTCTGTTTATCGATCTACCTTATAATGCCAATAACTTCGCGTAACATGGTCATCCTGAAATTAACTGACACATTTTTGAACTTAATGTGGTGTAAATTTTTCTATTTTTAAATCCCTACATACCTGAATTTTCTGACCCCAAAATCCTGAAAATGTACGACCCCAGTCTAGTGCCTCTTACAAAAATGCAACCCCAAAATAGTCAATCCAGTCGTGAAAATCCAGCGGCACATCCCCATTAGCCTAACAGTAGGAAGTACCGCCCCCCCCCCCCCCTCCTCCAAAGGTATATTTCGAACAATCGACTGAAAATTGGGATGATTCGTGTGGTTCAGTATTTTGAAATTTTTGCTTTCCCTATAGCATAATATCAAAACATTCTTTGCCTCAGTTTTGATCGTCAATCGTTGTTTTAAAATAAAAAAGAACGTGTAATAGAACGGAAGAGCGGAATCGAGCAAGACCAAGAAATTGCATGCGTAATTGCCATAAGGATATCTATCACTGTCGAGGCGATCTCCCTCAGGCTTCCCACTTAGTAATAGCCCTGAGTTAGCTAGAAGGATCAATTTTTGTTTAGTTTATTATGAATAGTTAAAACGTCGTTTACTTCCTCCTTTCTGCCTTTACTCTAAAAAGTTTTTTTTTTCTTTATTTTCTTGGTACAGTTGAATATAGGGAATTTTACAGCAATATGATCATAGCCACCTCCCGAGTTGAGGGTTGCAGTAGAGTGTCAGTTTAACAAGTCAATGCAAAAGGAAAACAAAGCAGCAGAAAAATAGCTGGCTTAAGGAGAAAAAAATTTGAAGTGTCAGCAATGTATACCTTATTATAGGAAATTAACACTTCGTGAAATTATAACTAACTTCAAAAATTCGCGTTGATATAAGTCGCGTTAATTTTTGTAAACTTTTAATTTCGGAGCATTAACAACGTAGCGCGTGAATGACGTCAAAGTAACTAATTTGCAAGTTTTGCCTGAGTTTTGTCATTTTAATGACAAAAGTCAGACAAAAGTGAGGAATTCGTTAATGTTAATTTCAGTTTGTTTATCTGAGTTTCGGGTCTATCAAAAGTAACTACGCACAGCGCTATTAAGTGGAGCGTTAATTTCCGCGACCTTAATTTCCATTATTCTGACCTCAAGTTCTCAATACACTTTCGACATTCTTGACACCAAGGGGAGGGGCAATTTAAGGGTGGTAAGATCAGCCAGGACCATTGAAACTATGAAGAACCGTTGAAGTGGCCAGATTTCTTCGCATGACCCCCTTCGTACGTTTAGGGAAAGTACCACGAACAAAGTTTCCGTTTCAGATTATAAACAATAATTTGATGAGGTTTTTGTGATATCCAGAATAATCAAGGTCGAGGTAGGAGTTATCGGCTGAGGCTGATAACCCTTACTGAGACCTTGATTATTCTGGATATCACAAAAACTGAATCTAGTAATTGCTTTATTATACATTGAAAGATTTCTTTCTTTCTCGTTTCGACATAAAATGTATGTTTTCAAAGTTTGGTCAACTCTTTCTTTTCCTCAGGTTCCTCAGTTTTTTCTCTTTCACGTAATCAGCAAACAGCTCCTTAGCCACCTTTTTGCGTTTTGTGTGTCCTTGTCTTCAACTATTTTTTCGATGACCTGCTCGGTCAATGAAGCAAACCTAGAAGTTATGTTTTTGCTTCTTCACAGACGGCAAGCAACACAAAGCGCGCGAACTTGACATGATTACCCTTAGAAATCATGCACCGCGGTCATACATGACATGATTAACCGTGACCTTGAATGTCCTTGACATGATTATTGTATAATCTGCAGCTAGATGACGTCCCAGGTGCTGATTTCGAAAATTCACTGTACGCTTTCGGCCAATCAGAAAAGAGATAGTGAGTTCAATGTATAATAATACGTTTAACTTTGATTCAACAAGTTTTGTTTCTTTGTGGACACCGCGCTAATTTTTGTATCTTCATTTTGGACTGTTACCCCTCTCCTCCTTTATTCGAAAGTCGTTTTACATTAATCTCGCATTAATTAAAGTCGTGTTTATTTCCAATACCTTAATTTTATGGAGCGTTAATTTCCTATAAGGCAGGTATGCTCAATCTATGTTTGTTACTTACCTTTTCATTGAGAGACATTGTTTTGAGTTCCCATTTCGCTGATTTACGTTCTATGCACGCAACGCAACTAAACAAGTTATGATTTTCTTGTTTTATTATCTTTTAAAAGACTTTGACTCCTATCAACATGGTAGGGGGAGGCGTCAGGCAAATTTGGCCAATACCACTAGGAAAGATACAGCCACAGTAGATGTGATGAGTAAAATCAACAAACTGCTAACAGAAGGGAGACTGCAGCTCTGTCAATCAAAGGGTGACAATTGTCTGTCAGGTTCCCCAGGCCCTCCCGGTCCACCTGGTCAGAGAGGAGAGAAGGGAGACCGAGGACGAAAAGGGAAGAGAGGAGCACACGGAAACAAAGGAGATAGAGGTATTATGGGAGCACCAGGTAAGAGCGGCAAGCAGGGAATCATGGGAACTGTAGGACCAAAAGGCGATCCTGCACTCAAAGGCCAAAAAGGAGACACAGGGTCCGCTGGAATGCCGGGAACCAAAGGAGAGCCTGGTGAATCGATTTCAGCTCCTGTTGTTGCTGTTTCACCGACAAACCTGACAGTAAACGAAAGTGAAACAGCTTCATTTCAGTGTTCAGTCAGCGGTAATCCTGAGCCTGCAGTAGTGTGGAGTAAAAGGGGTAACCTTTCCGAAGTAAACACGTCAGCGGTTTCGAGAGGGAGATTGCTATTAAAGAATGTAAAAGCAAGACACTCTGGAGAATACCAGTGCTCGGCAACAAACATCCTGGGACATGCGCAAACACTAGTGCAGCTTGTTGTAAATGGTGAGCCGTTTGTGAAACATTAAGCGCCTACCATTTGTATAAAAAAAACGATAATTCCGGTGAGATTTCGGATGTGGTAATTGTTTTCAGAAAAAAGGACGGTACCAGTATCGGGTTATTTTCCTCTTGTGATAAAGTAAAAAATTTAGTGGAGGGGTATTTCGTTAATGAATGTACACTTCCATCCCATTCCTTTTTTCGCGTTTTTAAATCGAGATTTTATATTTTATTGTTACATAATTTCCTCGAATCAAACAGTAAAGCCTGAGTTAGTAATAAAAAACAGCTTGCTAAAGTAAACAGCACTAGTAACACGACTTGCAACGTTAACTTGGAACATAAAAAGTTTATAGGCGAATAATTTATCAGTTAGTGACACAAGCTATTAGGAAATAAAAAATCCTGGTTTTCCCAAGAGGAGTCGAAACTGTAACTCCAAATGTAAGTCTAGATGTTCTATTACTAAGCATCGTCGTCTCAGAAAAATTGAGGAAAGGTGCGCCCTTTAGTAGTCCTTCTAAATTTGACCTTCAGAATTATTTCATTCTGTTTTGTTTGTGTGTGTACCTATTCATATTTATTAGACTTTTATTGGTTATCACATAATATAATTTGGCCTAATGTTTATTAGTTGGCACCTATTATTTAACAATTAATGAATGAGGCTGAGTATCCTCCGAGATCTCCATAATTCTTCATATGATACGATAGCCGAATTCAATAAATGTTTTATTACTCCTTCAAAATAATTTCTAGTTTAAAAACATGCTTACCTCCATCGATCCATCGATGTTAAGTTCATCTTCGATAGTGCACGTTTAGGGTTGTTCAGCTCCGCAAATATTCTCTAAATAACAGATGTCGCCCTTCGAGTTGTCCTCTTGCTGTTCTTGCCATATTTTTAGCTATTTTTTCGCCTAGTTCTTACTCTTGAAACGAGTGAAATGTCCGCCATTTTTCAAGTTCACAACCAAAACAACTCAACCTCGTCCCCAGCCTGCAAGAACGCTGCCTTTTTTACGTCGTTTCCTCGCTAAACACAAAATTCTTCCAAATTTGGCCATCAGTAACTGGTTACGGTGAATTAAACGTGCGCTTTTAGCCAATCAAAATGGAGGAAATATTTTGAATGAATACTAATATGTTTTATTAGTTGGCATTCAAAGTATTTTATCCTTGTTTTAAATTTTATTTTTTGTTTGTTTGTTTGTTTTTTAACACATTACAACAGATTGAACGACAATGATGTGAACTGCGGAAATACACATTTAAATTAAGATATGATCACCACAGTGGTAATTGCAATTTAAGCTATTGCAAATTTACTCGAAAAAAAAATGCGGGACTTCAACGATACTTAAAAAAGAGTAAAATAAATATCAAACTAAGGATAAAATTGAGAGGCAACAATGACATGTTGATTTTGTTTTATTTCTGCAGTTCCTCCTCGAGTTTCTCTTCATCCAGGGCCTCATTACGCCATTGAAGGCAGCAATTTCACTTTTCCAACATGTCACGTGACTGGTTATCCGACACCAGAGGTCATTTGGAGAAGGGTAACAGGGCAGTTACCACGGGAAAGGGTGAAATACAATAACAGTAATTTGCAGCTTTTAAATGCTAGAAAAATAGATTCTGACGTGTATCTTTGTTCAGCAACAAACCTGCTTGGAGGTTTTAAAAAGAAAACACTTGTGGTCATCGTTTCTCATCCTCGATTTACTGTTAAGCCACCTGTGAGCATATTTGCAGCGCTTGGAGACACTTTGACGCTTAATTGTAGCGCAACTGGTGATCCTCAACCAGTTATTAGCTGGAGGAAACAAGGAGGTCATTTGCCAGTTGGAAGGAGCCAGCAGCTTACTGGTGCGTTAGTGATTAGAGAGATTAAAGAGAACGACACAGGTCATTATATTTGTACCGCAACCAGCGCAGGAGTGTTTAACGTGGAAACTGTGACGACCATTAAATTTTATCCAAGAGGTCAGTTTTAACTACTGTCTAATATATAGATTTAGCCAGGGCTAAAAGCGAAGCTCTCAATAATATTTATTGTTTGTTCAAACAAAATACAAAATCGTGTAATGCTGCGATAGCAACGCCGGAGAACGGTGGAAAAAAAACAATACGTTTAATTAGCAAAAAGCAACTTTGCACGCGCGGCACACCTTTTTTTGTACATTTCTTAGCCGTTTTGCACGACTACAACTTGAAACTTCCAGAAACATCCCAGTTACACTTTTCATGTAGGAAATGTCGTACGTGTTCTCGTTCACTTTTCCTTCACTGCCGCTCATTTTCACATTGCATTGGTGGCCTCTAGCATTTCTCATTTTCTCACCGCCACTAAAAAATTTTTATGTTGTTCTTCCAACAAAAAAATATCTCCTTTGTGTTTTTGTCTCTCGCTCTAGATCTCTCTTGCCATTTTTCTTGTTGAGCTTTGCTGGCCTGCTGCCTACTTTCTCTTTTTCTCTGTCTCTCTTGCTCTATATTCCAAATTTGTGGACATGACGCTAAATTAATCTTAGCTGATAGACAACGCGGATAGAGAAACAATTTCCGCTTTCCGTTTTCGTCTTTATTGACTCTTTAGTTGTCTCTGCTTTACAAGACTCGGGTGGCTATGCCTGCCCATTTCCCTCCAAAATAACCTCGAGTTGCATTTGGGTTGTCATACCTGTTGATGGAGTTATTTTACATTGTTATGCCTGTGGTGCGGACGGAAGGTCGGACGTATGGTCACTTGATTACCAAAATTTCTCGGATGGGTGGATAACCAAATTTTCTTACCTACGGTGCTTCGCTGCGCTCGCTTTGCGCGCGAAAGATCTCCGCTATAAGCTCCTCTACTGACATCTGATCATTTTGAATGACAGACAACTTAGGCATCAAATCTGTGAATATAACTAAGGCACTGATGAACATTGTACTCGATTGGACTTTTTGCCTTTATCAGACTGTTTATTTTGTAATTTAAGGATGTTTTAAAATTGTCTTCCCGAAATTCAGGTTGGGGTGCATACTGTCAGTCCTAAGTAAAGAGAAAAGTAGTGGATCCTGGGCAAAGGTAGAGAAATGTTTTTGTATCTTAAAAATGTTATTTGATTAACGCTTTTCATTCTAATCTAGGTCAGGACTGCTTACTACTGCTAAAGACAGGCCATACTAAGAGTGGATTGTACTCTGTGAACCCAGACGGCAAAGGATTCTTCACTGTTTACTGTGACATGCGCACTGATGGTGGAGGATGGACTGTGTTCCAGAGAAGACAAGATGGTTCTGTAGACTTCTATCGCGGATGGAACGATTACAAATCAGGCTTTGGTCAGCTGACGGCTGAGTTCTGGTTAGGAAACGACAAGATCCACAGGCTGACGGCTGCTAGACCCAGTTCTTTACGAGTAGAACTAGAGGACTGGAACGGAGTAAGAGTGTATGCCAAATATGGCAAGTTTAACATTGGTGATGAGCAGGCGAAGTATCGACTCAAGGTGGGTTCATATTCAGGGACGGCGGGAGATTCGTTAACAGGTCATCACAATAACATAGCGTTTAGCACAAAAGATAGAGATAATGACAATGACGGAAGTAGGAGCTGCGCTGTGGCATGTACTGGTGCCTGGTGGTACAACGTCTGCCAGCACTCCAATCTAAACGGAAGATACTTGGGGAAACAACGTAACTGGCAAGGACTTCGCTGGTTTTATTTTAGAAATAACCTTTCACTCAAATTCACTGAAATGAAACTGAGGCCGTCATCTTAAAGAGACTAACATTTATGGCAATATGGCAAGTTCAAGATTGGTGATGAGCAGGTGCAGTATCGATTGAAGTGGGTTCATATTCAGGGACGGCGGGAGATTCGTTAACATTACATAAGAACATAGCGTTTTCCACAAAAGACAGAGATAATGACATTTGGAAAGGCGGTGACTGTAAGTTCTTTGTGGAGTGGAGGTGCGTGATGGTATGGCAACTGCCATCACTCCAATCTAAACGGAAAATACCTAGGAGAGAAAGTTGATGTCAAAGGTGTCACGTGGCTTTATTTCAAGAATAAATTTCTGTTATTAAAATTTTCTGAGATGAAACTAAGACCCTCGTCCTAAAAGCAAATTGCAATTACAGTTCAATGACGTGTGAGAAGAACTCTCATTTTGGATCTAGGCGATGTCGGAAAAGCAATTTTCGTAGAACGTCTTTTCAAAACCTTAATTTTTTGGCTAAAATTCTTTATGCGCCTACATCAGTATAACGACAACTCAAAAGAGGATAAAGCTCAGAGAATTAATCCCCATATATCATATAGGCCCTCATACCTATCGTAATCTCTCTAAGTTATTTTTAGATCTTCTCGGAGATTCGTTGTTCCCAAGAGGGTTGAGTGATAGTAACCTGAGATCACGCCCAATTTTAGCGGTTCTCATACATTCTCTCTAACGGCTACCGCCGGAATGTACGTAATTTACAAAGCGAAACGAAAATTGAGCCTGATGTCTGGTTAGAGTGATAGATAATCACATGTCCTTAATTTTACCAATGTTTACAGCTGGGCGAAGTCCCATGCCCAGCTTCGCGACGTTCGCGAATCAATTTGTTTTAACAATTTTTAAATTGTTTTTTTGTTGTTTTTTTAAATTTTAAATTGTTTTAAGTTTAAAAACTTAAAAGTCTTTAAAGTTAGCAGAAGACGTAGGTTAGGCTAAGAAAACTGTAGCCATCACCATTTTCACATAGACCGTAATGCACCTTGTTTACCCCCCTCAAAATTTTGCATAACCATTGTCTTAGATTTCTCTTGAAGACAATGATTATGCAAAATTTTGGGGGGTAAACACGGTGCATTTTGGTCTATGTGAAAATGGTGGGAAACAATGCGTTTATACGTTTTGAAGGCGAATATGACTTCAGGGAAGTGAGTGTAGTAAGTGCTTTTAGAAAATGTAATAGTCTTTTAGACTGTAAAGCTTTAAATAATTCGACAACGAAGGAACTAGGGGACATCAGGCTCCGGTCTAAAGACTCACTTGTTTTAAGAAAGATAAAATGCATTGTATAATCAGCACCTGGTCGAATGTTCTTGGTGTAGCTTCAGTTTATTAATAAGCGACAATTCGGATCTGAAAATAATTTACCGTGAGAGTTCAACATCTTGCAAACAGTAGGAGAGTCCAGGGTCTAATGCCAGAATCTGAGTAGGAAATCGTCCTCTTTTCAAGGACCAAAAGCAACACGCATGCAGCTAATCAGATACAGGCACTTTGGAGAAAACCAAAGAAACTTAAATTATTACAAAGAAAATTAGTGCTTGACGATTGCACCTGAGATCAAATTAATCCTGTGTAAACAATCCCAGGAACCACAAAACAATTACTATAAATGCCTCATAACCTCTCAATGCCAATGTATGACTCCAAGGACACTCACTAAAGCCGGCGGCCAAAATAAAATTTGTTCAGTAAAAAAATTAAAAATAATACTCCTTGCACTGCATAAACTACGTGATAAAAACAGAAGGAAAACCGTTTTTGCTTTGAGGCGGTCACATTACAGACTATAACGAGCTAACGAGTCGTGTTTAGCCCGTCAACACTATTTCGAACTCATTTTCCTTAGTGAATCTACTGACAGTTTTCTGTTTCTCGATGCAAAACAAAAATTCAAAACGTGGGAACAGGTTTAAAAACCTATATAACCCACGTTCGATATATCAAAAATGCTAACATGACCCCGAGGCTTTCTGGTCATTTTTCTATATTTCGTTTGGTTTTCTTTATGCTCAAGCCTCTTCTGGAAAATGCGAGACAATGGGGTCGTGAAAATTTTGCAATTTTGGCTCTAAAGCCTCGGAGTGATGTGAACGTGGCTTGTCGTTTTTGACGTTTTCCTTCAGCTTCCAAGTAGCGCTTCCACACAAAAAAATTCGTGATATGCATGCGACGATTTCGATCTCGACGAAAGGTCCGAAAGCGGCATGCCCAAGTTCCCATACAGAGGTTTAAACGGTGCAGTTGAAATAGTCATCCAATGCATTTATCGTTGTCATCTAGTTAAACTTGAAGCGAGGATTACCCAGCGACCCTTGCAAGGAATGAGGAGGGAAAAATGTATGCTGAGGAATCCCATGAGCCACAGGTAGTAAACCAGGTACCATTCCCTGCGCATCTCCAGCTGGCTGGGTGTCACGCACAGGAGAACGGTGAAGATCGACCAAGCTGTAGCTTGAAGAACCTGGATTCGCGGAGATTGCGTTACCCTCCATGGTGATCGAAATGTCACGAATTCCTTGAAAGGCGTTCCGCCATATTTTATAGGGGACTGCAATCACAAGGTAACAAGGCCAGCAGGCACACCAAGCAGGGTGACAGTCAAAGAAATGATTGACAGCTGAACAGTTAGTTACCACGAAGTTTGCTCCAACAGCTGCTGTCATTTCAAGACATTCCAGTGAATCATAGCGTCTGATGCCTTGAGTCTTCCACCAGCGGAGAATCATGGGATTGAAGTCAAACTGTTTGCAAAATAAGCAGATTAGTAGGGAGTAGTCGAGGAAATTTTATCTGCGTTGATGATCAGGTTACCTATCTCCGGGACCCCTTTTCTTAGACCAGTACGAGTCTGTGTTCGAGTCTACTAATATACTTTTTTAACAATTGTCGGGTGAGGCTTAGTATGATGTGAAAAATTACGCAGATAGAGGGGATTGTTATTAACGGAATAATTCTTCACATCATAAGAAATTCGAATTTAATAGTTGTTTCATCGTTCATTCAAAATCGTAGGAAGCTTTTCTTGTCGTAGACTTCCTTCAAACCTTTGGCTTATTTCTCGGCATGGTTTCAGGATATAAACGATGTTTTTTTTCCTCACAGATACTCCTCAAAAGGTAGATAACATCCATCAAGCAATATGATTTGGGTATTCCTGCATTTAGTCGGTTCATGTTACAATGTCTTCGGATAGTCGTGAACGTTGCTGTTTAGTTTACTTGTGGTTGATCGATGGTATGTTTGCCTAGAGACGAGAGAACAAAGATGGCAGTGGATTGAGTGTAGTATGTTGATCGCATCTTCCAAATTTTGAATTAGCCGATTTAACCTATCAGAATTTGAATGAATAACCAAAACCTATATTATCAGTTCGAAAACAAAAAAAAAATGCTTCGATTCTGACGGCACTTACCTCAACAGCAAAACTTGCTTTTTCATATAGCATGTTCTCTGCCTTGTTAAGTCCATCTTCTAACATTCGTCTTATGTCAGGATTAGAAGTATCAATACTGACCACAAACTCCGGTCTGATGTAACGCTCCTCGTATAGGGAAGTACAGTGGTCAGTTCCCCACCGAGCATAGGGATTCATCCAGGGGGTACTATTCAACTGAATCCACCATTCAGGGTCACGGATACTTAGATATTCTCCCCTCTTATTTAGTCTGATGAACAGAAATAAAGCGATAAAATTTGAAAAAAAACACGTGTTTCAACCCCGCGTGGTAATATTTTTGGAGAGGGGAGGGCTCAATGCAATAGCTCGCTAATTGTCGATTGTATTTGTTGCTTATGAAAGTACTGGTTAAAGCTTTAACGTTTTTTGATTGAGGTAAAAGTCCAGGTGGGGATCTAGAATAAATACTGACCGATTTCCTACTTCTAGAGAGGTCTGGGGGCATGCTCCCCTGGGAAATTTTTGGATTTTAATTAACTCCCCAAAGTCCCCTTTCCTGGGTTTCTGAGTCATTCAGACGGGATATTTACTGACTGTCCAAACCATTTTCCAGATATCAACTTGGAAAGTTTAAACATTTTTTACTAAAAATATATTTATTATGAAAAATCTGACCGATTTCCGTAAAACAGTAGAAACCGGTATGGATCCGCGCCTAAAAGCTAGGTTTAACAACTCAACGTTTTGAGATGATTTAGCTTAATGAATTATCCCAATGGTTACTACGTGGAAAGCAGCCTCGCAGAATTTAGGCATTTGTACCGAAAAAAATGTAGGTTTCGTATTTTGTTTATTGAGCCTGTGTATGGGTGTCGGTTTCCGACGAAATCGAAGTCGCGAAGATCACCCGCACTGATGAAGCCACGACCTCATAGATTAACTAAGCGACGATCGCATTGCCATTTTAATCAAGTTTGACAACGTAAGTTTATGCAATGACGGCAAAGAAACCTACCAAAAAAAGTGCTACACTTTCAGAGTTTTTGTCTTGCTAATTTTTTCATTCCCGTCGTCGTTGTGATTGCGCTGAGCTTGCTAGTAGTGTTACCACGCAAAACAATTCTTGATATGCGACAATTTTGCGTGAAAAACCGACGATTTGATGGAAAACGCGCGACGAAATACCCATACAGAGGCTCTTTATCAGGTGATTTCCGCGATAACAGATTTTTTTTTTTTTCGTTTTATTTAGAACACCATACGTCGAAACTTTCACTCTTTTCTCTCGAGAGTCTTGCTTTTCTAAGGGGATACATGTAACTAGGAAAAACAAGAAAATAGTATGACAGTTACCTTTGGCCATGTGGTACATGTTTGCCGCAAGTTACCAGCAGTAAAAGAGGTCGGTTAAAGAGCTGATTTCGTAAAGCGTCCAATTCACTTGTTGTCTTCACGAGGTTAATCTTATCAGTGTTGGATAACTCCTGCTTATCGCTAATAATCGTGACTTGAGAACTATCTGGAAGCCGTAAGACCTCAGCTCCGTCTTTGTTCAGTTTAAATTCGTTTGGAGGATTGGATTTGAATGCTGAATATGAAACTAGCACGACTTCAGATGAATTCTGCATTTCGAGATTTAAAATTGCTTTGTTATAGACCATCAAAGGAATTATTATTGTAAAAGCTACAGCTGTAAGCAACATTGGTTTATAAATGCAAATACAGCATTAAATGAATGTACAAACTAATGAACCCTGATGAGGTAAGACACAGCGTTTTCCAGCTGAACAAATAATCAGAACTAAGAACTTTCATAACCTTATCACAGTCGACCAATTTTCTCCTCTGTGGTCCTCTAGATGCACGTTCGAAAAAAATGTAATTCAGTTTTAATATATTTTCATAAGACGTTATGCAGCAAAACAATAACAGGAAAGAATCAGCGCTTAAATTTACAATTAACAAACCAATATTCTTGATATTTGAACACCTGCTGACTCTTCCAAAAATACTCTTCGGCGCAATCTTTCGCAGTGGCATAAGAAATTTCATCACTTCCTCTGAGGCAAAGGTACTACCTGCTATAACTACCCCGTGATGTTAATTATAGTAAACTTCGCATACATCACGTCCGATTCGTAAGCCTCGCCTCTGGCAGGCGAGCATCTGATTGGTCAATCCAGTAAATTTTTTCCACCGGTATGGCGGCACTGGCAAGGCGGCTATATTGGGATTGTTTGAGGAACATTTCCCGTAGGCTACAAACTAATTCATTCGATGTTAGATGAAAAAACGGAGAAATCGAAAAGATACACTTGACAGTTACTCTACGGGATTCAGGGAAATGTTTTTTTATCAAGCTTCTCTCTTTTTTTACGATGCTCTTCGTTGAGGCTAAACTCCGTGCCCTTCGAAAAAGTCCGGTTGGTCCCCTGTGAAGATCCGACAGAACTTGTTTAACATTTACGCAGAAACGCTTGCTTCCCGAATTGCGCTGGGGAATGATGAGCAAATTTCATAAAAGTCAAGGTAAAGTTATCGATAGGCGACCGAATTGGAGAAAAAAAAATACAAAAAAAAAAACGATAAAACTCTTACAAATAAACATTTTATTTTAAAAATTGTTTCACGACTCACTACACTATGTCTTAACAAAACATGGTACTTTGGATGAGGAACTCCGAGTTTTACCATCTTTGATTCGTATTAAATTTGTTGGCTGCATTGGGAAAAGAAGAACATTATACTAGCCAGAAGCCTGGTAGAGATTTCTGAGTCAGCATACAGAGTTTACAAATCATAATGCAAGGTTGAAAACTAGTGCTGAATGTAAAGAGTTTGGCAATACTCATCAGTATTGGCAAACAGTACTTTTGGTTCTTCAACAATATTTTAGTAGTTTAAAAATGCGGTTTTAGGTGTTCTATGGAGCTCGAGGTGTAGGTCGACTCTGTTCAAACAGCACTTTAAACTTTGCACTTTGTATAGGCAAAAATTCTACAAGTAGGTTTAGGTGGTGCTAAGACGAACAAACCTGAGCTCGGAAGCTTAATTTTGCCGCGTGAAGGAGACTTTTACTGAGCGTTTTGTTTCACTGCAAAAGGCATCGTTATCCGTGGTTATACCACGTACAAGAACGTATTTATATCCTCTTCGTCCCGTCTGAGATACTTATGGTCTATGAGCCACTCGATTTGTTCTTTTATCATCTTCTTCTGTGGGATGAACATGTTTTTAAGAATTTCGACAAGTTCTGTTTGAAGGGCAGCATTTGTTATTCTCTTTCTCATCTTCATGATCTTAACAATCGCCTCCTGAAAAACAGAGCCAACCAGATTACAAGGGTCATTTTCACTGAAGCCGTTGACCGTTTGCGTACTCTGGGACCTTAAGTCGCCTAAAGTCGCCTTAAATCGCCTTAAGTCGCACAACATTTTGACCAAATTTTCCTAAATTCGCCTAAAATCGCCTAAAATTACGGCGACTTAAGGTCCCAGAGTAGGCCTAAACACGCTCGTAGTCCCTTTCCATTAAGCACATACGGGAAAGGACATTCCGTTGAACAACACAACGACATAAAAGCAAAAGAATAAGTTAAGGTTTTACACACTAAATCGTCCTCTCTTTTTCTTCGACAAATATCTGCTCATTGACACTATTAGATGGAAGATTGCGAATGTATAATTCCGAAGAAACTTAAGTTGTAAATGAATGGAGTGATAGCCTACAAGAGGCAAGATAAAAAATATAGTATCGCACCTGTATCCTGAGAATCCTAAGCGCCACTATGCCGTCATTCTCTTCTTGTTTTGTTTTCTCTGTGGAAAGCTGTAGCCGTCCAATGAGATTCACCTTGCCGCGTTTCTGTACCTTGCCATTTTTACTGATTCAAAGAGAGAGACAAAATTAAACAGAATAAGTCAGTAGACCTGCACCGTTCTAAACCTCTTATTTCACTGGTCCCCTATAATCTGCACTTCCATTGTTTTCAGGGATAGGCCGGGCATTGTTATGTGACAATCCCTATTGTTTTCCCAGCCAATCAAAAACAATCTTTCAAAAGGTGCGGGATCGCCCGAAAAAATGCCGTAGAAAATAAAAAAAAATTTCGCAGTAGGAGGAACGATTGCTAGTAGACACACACTGCATGGGTCAGAAACGAAAAGAAAAAAGGAACCTTCTCAAGAAAGAAGGGAAAATCTCGTTTGCATCTCGCAAGCCTTACGTAGAGTACATGTGGGTACATGCTATACAAGACCACTTAGCGGCTACCTTAACCAGGTTGGCGTCCAGCGGTTTTAGTGAAAACAAGGGTTTGGATGGGGTACTCAGTCTCGCGGGCTCATAAAATCTGGTCTCGGTCATTGTTATTTAAGGATTTTCATTTGGGTTTCAACAAACAAGCAAACACATCTAGGAGTCCCCATTTGAATGTCACGCAAAAATTAATCGGACAACAACGTGACCTCAGAGAAGTTTGCGTGACCAAGTACCCCCTTTATGAAGTAAACTCAGAGGAGAATCCTCGATAAACTTACATGACAGCAAACTCTTGATTGACCCAGAATAAAGAACTGTCGCTAAAATCTTTCGGAGACTTGGCCTCGGGATGACAAATAAGAATTTGACGCTTGAGTTTGGCGAAGGCAACTAGTGACTACAAAAGAGAGAAGAGTTTCAAATGTAAATAGGCGTATGGATCTTAACGCGAACTAAATATGAATATCAACTGACAGTTAAACAGAGTTTGAAGTGACTGAGCCAATAACTGTAAGTTTATAGCGTTCAACCTGAATTAAAGTGTAGAAGACCAGCAGTCAATCAGAATTGTCGTCCGGAGGAGCATGTTACGAGTATTTTGCGAACATGTTACGAGCATGATGCAAGCATGCCAGTAACAAGCATTATGCGAGCATATTACGAGTATTATCCGAGTATGTTACGAGTATGATGCGAGCACGTTACGAGCATGATGCAATCATGTTACGAACATGATGCAGTCATGTTACGAACATGATGCGATCATATTACGAGCATTAGGCGAGCAAGTTACGAGCATGATGCGAGCATGTCAGGAGCAAGATGCGAGCATATTACGAGCACGATGCAAGCCTGTTACGAGCACGAAGTAAGCATGTCACAAGCATAGTGCGAGCATGTTACAAGCACAATGCGAGAATATAACGAGCGTGATGCGAGCATGTAACGAGCACGATGCAAGCATGTTACCCTCTTGACGTAAGCAAAAGAACACGATGCGAGCATGTTACGAGCGAACGAATAAGTATAATGCTAGGCGCAACTGCCTGAAGTCTATAAAAGTGAATGATACTTCTCTACAGGAATAGTAATGATTGCAATGCAGGGTTTTTAGTCGGCTATTTGATTTTGCAAAACAGTCGGGGTGGAGCAGGAAGGACCCAGAAAAAAAAACGCATGTTTTGAATCGCTGTAGTCAGCAGGTTAACTTAACTTGAACTTAATATATGGTTAACCTCTTGATCCCTCTCCTTCAGGAGATATATGCCGTACGAGCATGAGTAAGCAAACTACCTATTTTAATTGCGTCAGTAAAACCGAACTGACCTGAATTAGTATAGGTAATAGCATGATTTGTAGTGATATTTGGCATAAATACCACGAGTGATATTTCCAAATTGTTATACGTAATTTCACGAACCGTTAGGCGAGTGAAATTTGAGACAATTTTGAAATATCACGAGTGGTATTTATGCCAAATATCACGTACAAATAATGCTATTATTTGTTTATACTACTACCCACAAAAGGTTTGTAATTTTCACATGTAGGTATTTCAAATTAAGCTGAAATAACACTGCTCTAAGCCAATCAAATTGCAGAAATTTCTCACGTAGTAGTATAAACAGTGTATTAAAAATTAGAAATCACAAAGCTTACCCACAACGTCCTCCTGAGTTCCGAATCAGGAAGTTCGGAAGCAAGCCTACAAAATGAAAAGAACACGCACTCAATAACTGATCCACGTAGCGGTTCAACTTTCTCCCTAGTTTAATATTTATTTATCTCTTGCTTTTGTGTATGGTGACGAGGATAAAGAGAAACAAAAATTGCTAATGAATGCTTGAGACTAATTTCGCTTTTTATGGCTGAGATAACAACTCCTTCCCTAAGTACTATTTTCAAGATGACTCATGCTTACGCCCTTACACCGAGACTCGTATTGTTCACTTCGGCCAATGGCTGGGACAGGGGAAATCTAGCCCCGGCTAACAGCTTCTGCGAAGTAGCGACGAAACCCTTGCTCTCGACTTCATTCTGAAGTGCGTTTCAACCTGACTGGCCAGTCGAACAATGGCTTTTTAACAAGCCAACCACGGCGCGTACTCAAATCCTGGTACACAGCCTGGGCCCAGAACAAAGATTTCGGCGCTGGATCGCAGCCGAACGCGTAGCCAGACCTTTAGTTCCGTCTCTGGCGAAGGCTGGGATAAGCCCCAGTTCTAGAGTTGTATGCACTAAATACCAAACTTGAAGATAGGCAAAACAAGGCTGCACTTTACTGACCTCAGATTTTCGAAGGATATCTTCTCGTGTGGTCGCTCATTCCAGGCAAAGAGAACAGCCATTTGAAAAGTTGTCACTTCAAGGTCAAATTTCCCAATTTTGTTGGCAAACGTTATCTTTAAAAGAAGAGTCCAGGGTCTCAACAAGACTAAATCAATACGTTACAAAATGTTCTAGAACCCCGAGCAAACGGACGCAACATTGTTGGATGTTACATGTTGCGTCGGTCTGCACACCCTGTTGCATGATGCTGCATGTTGTTCCGGATTGTTGGGATTTGCTGCGCAAAGTTTGAAACCGGTCAAACTTTTAAGCCAACAACTCCCAACTTTTTTTGTTGTTGTTCTATGGTCGCCGAAGCGTAGCGCAACAATGTTCGATCTGTTTCCACAGCTCTTCCAACATTGTTGGGAGCACGCACGCGCATTACACATGGTCTCCTTGAACATCAGTCACGTGTGTCACAATATTGACGCTCGAATTCTGATTATGGAATAAATAATGCACTGCGAGTCCCAACATTATTGGGGGGTTGTTCCATCCGTTTGCACACCTCTGCCAACACTATCCAACAACTTTTAACATTTTTCGGGCCCACAATGGTGGGAGTTGTTGCGTCCAGTATTAAGATATCAACTGGTCGAAAGAGATCTCGGTTTAAAATTACAAATTTAGAAAATGGACAGAGGTGATGTATCAAGACAAAGAAGAAAAAACAGCTAATAGTATGTAAGGAAAACTGCATAATTTCTGCATCAAATACGCGTCGTCAAGCCAAAGCACACGAGAACACAAGTTACCAAAGAGAGCGTGATAAACGAGATTCAACCTTTCAGCCCAGTGATTGAACAACATAATAGGTGTCCGTCTTATAGAAGTGTCCGTTAAGAGAGAGTTGACTGTAAAGAAATCTAAAGAAAGACTTCATCACGTGAACTAACTCACCACTCCATTGGACATGAGATGATGCCACTGTAATTTTCGGCCACTGTGGTTTTTCCTGTAAAATTCTTCCACCTCAGGAATATAATCTTCCAGCTAAAACGAAAACATTCTTGTTAACGTTCATTAGAAACAGCCCTCTCATTTACACTGTGTGCTTTAGAGACTGAATGTGAAAAACGTTTGGTACCGCAACAGCATATCGGAAATGGTATTATAGTTACTGAACAGTGAAAGCAACAACCTTAGCTTTAAAGTACTTTGCTTAGCTTTTGGAAATTTATCTTGTTTGACCGTGGTGAAATTACTCAAATTGTTATTCACAATACAGGCTGCAAATCAAATGAACATATCAGAGCTCGAGGCAGGACATGAAACTCCGAAAAGCGCGGGAAAACATCCAAGTTGGGAAAGTGGCGCGAGATATTCTAGCCAATGAGGAAGCTTCCTTCTCAATAACATCGAGAACTGCTATTAGGGACTTTAAGATACCACGACGGCCACGGCCACGAAAACGTCGCTTAAAAAGTTAATTCGCGTTCTTTGAATCTTTATCGCGATTATTCCTGATCGTTTCCTTTGTCAAATAAAGGCGAACTCTTCTGGAGCCAAATTCGTTAAAACCATATCCAAGGTTAGAAAAAGAGAGAAAATTTCTTCGTGGCTTGTTTACGTCCTCTCATTCTCTCTTAGTCCTCTATAAAACGTGAGAATAGGCAGTTTCAGGTGCAGGGACGGTAAAGAAATATACAAAAACGCGTGCTGCAAGTGAAGAGCTCTTGATTTTCCAATAGGCCATTTTACAGTTGTGTGCTTAGTGCCCTGGCCTTTGAATAGACGCGAGGCTGGCGGTGACCTTGTTTTGTTACAAACCTGCCTGCTTTTCAAGTGCAAATCGTGGTATTCTCATGCTAACAAGCCCGTGAACATGATCATTTACATATGAAAAACAAGAAGATTTGTAACAAAACAAGGTCACCGCCAGCCTCGCGTCTATTCAAAGGCTAGGGCACTGAGCACACAACTGTAAAATGGCCTATTCAACCTATTGCTTTTTTGACGTTCTCGTTGTCGTCGCCGTCGTGACATCTTAAACTGACGACGGTAGAACAAAAGTCTACTGCAACGAAAAAACCGATTTGCATATAACCAAAATAAAAACGTGACATTCACCTCAGTAGGTAGCGAAACGGGTATTCTTTCTGAAGCTCTCGACCACGCTCCAGCATTCAGTATCTTTATGTTAACCGAATCTGCATTAAAGAAGAGCACGGTTTAATAATTAAACGCAGGTTCTAGAGCTCGATGCCCTGCTGACGTGGGCAATTAAAGTCAATTAAATGATGCTGTACATTTGTAGAAAAAGGCAAAAAAGCAAAGCTGAAGCCTAATGTCTTATTGGGTTGGAATTATAATGGAGCAAAAACGTTCTAATGACAGACAAGATGTGGCTGTAAAATGGAACTGCTTTTACATGTTGAACAGAAAATCACCAGTGAAGTGTGTCTAATTTGGATACAGCCACTATGATGTGGACAAAGCCAGCTTTGGGTGCACGTACAACCTAAATATTCTAAGAGGAGGGGGGATGTGGGTGCTAGAATCTTTATCTCATGAACGGAATGAAAATAAAAGAAATACGTTATCCCGGCTTCAAAGTTTTATCCAGGTGCTGATGATTTGCGTTGATCGGCTATTTTTATTTCCTGCAGAATCACAGTACAGATGACTAACTTTGTAAGCTTTACCTGCGATGTCGCCTTTGTTCATGTACTCTGTTTTGAAAGCCTGATTTAGATCGTTACTGACTTTAATATCTTGGAACATACGAGCTAGTTTGTTGATATAATCAGCAGGCATTCCCACATCCTAAAATAAAGTAAAAAGAGTTGTATTTAGCAGTTCATGACTATTTTTTCTCTATAACTTAAAAATCATTTGACCTCACTAGTTAGTCGCTATAGCCCGGAAATCGGGTTTGAGGATGCCAAAATTGCAATGATTGCATTGTCGGTAGTCGATGGACGCCAGCAGTAACAGTCTGACTAACGCTGGTGAGATGATTTCTCACTATAAGTTTTGAGTCTACGGACGAAATCCTATGCAGGTGTTATATATACCAATCAAATGAAACCTCTTTGGAATAACTTTCCCATAGGATAATTCATTTCTTAAGATTTTGAAAACCATAAGTTTGGAATTTTCAGTGAATTTTCAATTTGGGTAAAAAGGATTTGACATAAGCAAATTCAGGTAATATTACCCTAAGCCATTCCACCATGTTTTCTTCCATTTCGCTGTCAGCTGAGGTGTCCAGGATTAATCTCCTCGTCAAATGAGCCTTGTGGTACCTAAATGCAACAATAGTGTTCATCTAACAAACAACGCATGCATTTCTTGTCATCTACTAAGCCTAAGAAGGTTTGCCAATACAAGTAAGTGCAATACATGTAGTCGCCCAACACTGCTCACCAAGAAAGGATTACTTTTGAGATATGCAGCCAAAATTAACTCATGGCACTACAGCATTAGTTTTTATTGCTTTGCCTAGGCGCAGGGCATACTTTTGTGATGCAGGAGTTGACATGGCTTCTACGTCTTGCAACACAACAAGTTGCACAAGAAATGGTCGGCCTTCAGTTGTTACCTAGATTAATCATTGGATTTCATTTTTCCCGTCACCCATTAAGAAGATTCAACTACCGCGATGACGACAGCAACAGAATTGTCAAGAAAGAAGGAATGTGTATTCTTTCCAACTAAAACTTCAGATTAGCTCGTTTATCGTCTTTCTCACGAGAACCACTCGGTGTTCGGTTCAGTATTGACCGCAACGCTTCGGCCGCGAACTGCCGGTCTTCATCAGGCGATGGGGTCGATGTGCTGTGCGGTCCATGATAGCACCATGGTTACTTATGATTGGTGCATTACGAACCTCACTGACGGTTGGTGGGTTTCTCCGAGGGTAGAGCTCTTTTTGACTATTTCCAGGTCCAAAAAGAAAGGAAAAATGCGTCGTCTTGTCATGTGCTCACGTCCGCAAACAAACGTTACGTTCTTACGAAGTTACACGTCGCTGACGTGCAGTAAACAACAAAGAAACGTTCCAAAGTATGTTACACACGTGCAGATGTATAAGCAGTTCCATCCCACAACATATTTCGTGTAAGCTGCCCTTCGTTTTGTAACAAGCATTGAGGACCCCACTAACAGACAATTTCGTCAATATGCCCGCGTAAAAAGGAGGCGGACTGTCTATAACACTGAGCTGATTTTTTTAATTTTTTGCCTCATAACGATTATTCTGATATGTATAATTCATACCTCATGAATACATCTTTATTGATGACATACTTTAAAACCAGTAACTGAAAATGAGGAAAATTGGGATTAGTGTGACGTGAACTCCAGCAATCTAACTACGAATTTCCGGGTGCCCCACCTTTCCTAGAGAATTACACATTTACTAACGGTGTTTCACGACGGAAAACACTGCGTCGCAAAAGAAACTAAACTGTGGTTCAGTCCGTCTACGAAACAGCGCTGAAATCCTTGTTCAGGGCCCCCACTTGTGTACCAGGATTTGAGGGCGCGACATGATTGGCCTGTTGAAAATACCATTGTTGATTTGCCAAACAAGACGAAAGAAAATTCGAAACGAACTTTCAGTAATTTTTTGAGTCCGTTGGGGGCACAGAACAAGGATATAGGAGCTGCTTCGCAGACGTCACTAACGGAGGTTAAATTACTTCTGCGACGCAGGCTAACTATCTCCTAATGGCAAGACAGCTGGTCCTTGTTGTTCTTCGGAAATATCCTTTGACCCTATAAAAGGCGATAACCTCTGTATACGACGGACAATAAGTGTAGATCTCAAAGGTGTCCGTCTAAGAGTCTTCAGAGTGAATTAGGTCCTGGTCCTTGTTGTTCTTCGGAAATATCCTTTGACTCTCAAAAAGGCGAAAACCTCTGTATACAGCGGACAATAAGTGCAGATCTCGAAGGTGTCCGTCTAAGGGTGAATTGACTGCACTAGTATATTTTTTTTGTAAGAAAGCAACTTAAGAAAAAAAATATAAATCGCAAATACATCTATGAGGTACTATGCGAGTTCGTAGCCTATGAAGAACATCTTGATTACGTTAGATTTAGAGCTCACAGATACGTTCAATACCGTTAAAAATACTTACAACGTCTCTAAGCTTTGCTTGAATTTCATCCGAAGTTAATTTTTTGCTGTATGGAGTTTTTCTGAGGAGCATGTCACAGAAATTGGCCAGCAACTCTGGACAGCGGGACTCTGGCTGTGTCTTGACGCTCAAGCCACCACCACCACCACTTGAAAAAACGGAGATACGTTTTAAGATATGCCTTAATCATTTTAAAACTTTCGTGTAAAAGTTCAACAAGATATTCAAGATTCATACCCCGAAATATTTATCATACTCTTGCATGGTTCGCACAATCTTGGAAAGGTCTTAACTTTCAGTAGTCGTCTTGAAAAGTCATTGAATTCGGTTAAAGACCTTGAAAAGTAGTTGATTTCTTTATTGGGTCTTGAAAAGGTTTTGAAATTCACTCCCTTGTTTACGCCACTTTCTACTTTCTGTGAAACTGGATTATTTCCCAGAGGAAAATTCGGCTCCTCCTCGGTTTAAGAGCTTGTAAAACGCACAGGTAATGTAAAAACATTTTTGTGCATGAACAATATTATATTTGTTTCTTTATTCCAAATGCTTATTTCATACTTAGTTACTGGAAAGTGTTGTTACGGAAAGTAGTACTAAATAAAGTGATCAACCATGGTTGAAGAAGTAAAAATCGCAAATGATTGCACTGTGTTTTAGCCAATAAGGTGTTCAAAAGGGGTTAAAGAATGTCGATTTATAGACTAAATCTTAGTCCTTGAAAACTGTAATTTGTCCTTAAAAAGTCCTTGAAAAGTTCTTGAAATTTGCTTGTCTGAAGTTGTACGAACCATGTCTTGGTAATAGCATTAACTAGAGAGTGTTTTCCCAGGATTAAAATAACTCCTCCCGTTAAACATCAAAAATTAACAGGTAGTTTTTCTCTGGAAGAAATTTATCTGGTTAGAGACAGCTAAAAGTTAATCCATAATTTTGCCGTCATATTTTGTTCCGCACAAATGTTGAAAGCTCTCTGATAGCTGTCAACCATCTTTCTCAAAACTGGCCAGGCTCCAACAAAGTTTAAGGGAAAAACGTGACACCTACTTGGTATTTAATCTTACCACACTACTGCCAGAAGCATTTGTGTCCCCTGCTTCTGATTGGTGTGAGCTCCAGTTAGCTACCCCCTTCCTCCGTCCCTCCCTCCCCGCCCCCTCTCTGTTTGAGGCTGTTCTTCACGAAACATTCTGTTATGCGTGTGTTTACTACTCAGAATTATACATTTTTTTCTCTACAATCAAAATTAATGTAGAAATCAAATACTATTTTCTTACGCTTTACTCTTGTTTGGAAGTTCCAATCTAAAAATTGTACTGTCATTCACAACTGTCTTGAATGCCTAAAAGTTCAAATGAAAGAACGTTTAAGTTATTTTCGTATTTTTATTACACTACGTAAACAGTACAAATATAATTTGTTAGAGAAATATCCAGTCCTTTTTAATACAAACTGTCAAACGAGCAAATCAAGAACTTATTATCTTCAGCATATCACCAACACTTATTTAAGCGTTCCGTAATGTACATGTAATCTTCGGCATAGTTTAACCACTGCACAGAGAAGTACCCGCAGGAAACCTACATGTATGCTAAATAATGCAAATCTTGCTTTCCGGGCAGAAAATATAATATTTAGGTTAAAAAACACTCTTGCTTTCAGGCACAAAACTGTCTGTACGATTACACCCAGTTCAGCTATGACCGAAGAAGCAACGTTCCTTAGCTTAGCGCAGCCACTCCCCAACACAGAAAATATTTCACCGTGACGCAACCCATAGAGTTAGCTCGAATAACAAGTACATCTAACAGCATTGTATCACTCTCCCAAAGTCGAAAAGACTATGACAAGTCAATCATTACCCGCAAGGACAGTAAATCGAGCGAGCGTGAAAATCGCCACCAACGAAGAAGGCGACACACGAAGGAAGAGAAAAACACCTTCCTCGCGTGTGACGACTATTCACGCGCGCTGGCGTACAATGTATTTCGCTTTCCCTACTTTACCAACAACTCTACTCTAATAGAGGACGTTTAAAGAGCCATGAAGCTGTTGAAGTGTTCACGGGGTGACAACAAAGTCTCAATATTTGTACTTTACAGGATTTTTTAGTGTTAATGAAATTGTTATTGTCGAGTCTGATTTAGCCCCACCTTATCTCTAGCTGTAAGAAATCGTGGATCATCACTAAAAGCTTCTTTTACAAGTTTGCTAAATCGGTTAAACAGCATTAGTAACTGCTCCACATATTTCTCAGAGTCCTGTAAAGAACAGAGGCACAAACCGTCAATTAGGACGGATAGGATTTAAGTCCCAAATTGGATATTTACTGTGAATGTTCGATTCGATTAGTGCCCCCTTCGAACCCCCCACCCTTTTGGTTTAAAAAAGAATTTAAAGCAAATTTCCTCAAAGTAAGTATGCTTATTTAAAAAAATAAGGTATATTTTTCTACGAGGTACTAAAGAAAACAATATGTACGTAGGGAGCTTGCATTACTCTTGTGAAGGTACATGTATCAGTACATACATCTGTACCTTCTTATCATAGTATAAGTCATTTATTTAACATCTGACACTCCTTCAAACACTGGGGATCAGGAAAAAACGTTCTCACACTTAAAGAATGTTATATTTTATGAAAACTACTATAACCAATAAACTTACGCTCGTGATGGTATCAGCAGATGCCTTCATATCATCAAGACCCGTAGTTACAATATAAGACTCTAGATTGGCTATCATGGGATCCACTCCCCCTCGAACGCGATCCATCAGCTGGAACATTAATAGCAATTCTGTGGAAAACATCATTGCATTTTTCATAAGTTTTCATACGTTTATTGCAATTTCCTACAAACAATGGAACTGTTAGCCTTCAACATAACAGCCAAATAAAGCGTAACAAAATCTTTTATGTGCAAGTCTTCGTTTATTTATTGTATTTGGTTATCGTTGTTGTTGTTGTTTTACACTATTTTAAGCCCAGCCCAAAAATAAGAAAAACCCCTTATTTTGATGTTCAGGGCTAAATGGCAAGATTTTTGCAGTTCTGCCCAAGAAAGTTTGCTGAAATAAAATTCTCTTGAACTCGTAAACAATACACTAACTTTCTGTTTCATTGGCAGCGATCATTCCTGGACACTCAGCTAAGATGGTTTCTTTGAAGCTTCCAACAAGGACATTTACACAACACTCTGTCAACTGAAAAACGAAAGGAAGGTACATGTATTAAGAATGATAACCAGAAACAACATCAAAAAGAACATAGTGCGCATGCCTTAAAGACTGTGAAGGAAAAATCAGTCACATTATTAAGGCCAGGAAAGATTTAACTAAGCATTTTTTTTATCTTTTTGCTGACAACTTAATTTAAAATACTTCATTCACATCTATTTTTTTTTTAATTATAAGTTTTTACATTAAATGTACAAGCTTATATTTTAACTATTTTCAGTGACTGATAATAAGAGATATTGCCTAGTTCAATCAACTTAGACTCAATATACTTTTAAAACAACAATTTCTGCAAATATACTATACATTCATGTAGCTTACCACGCCAACTGAATCACAGCCTTTCCTAGTTTCAAGGTAACGAACAGCTCGCTGCTCCTCCTCTTTTAACTTCATTTCAGCCTGCAAAGAGACACTAATGTCAGCCAAGAATATTAAAAGATTCTTGGGAGGAATGTGGTTAGCAATGTTGGCTGGCTCAAAATTCTTTTAAAACAGAGAACTAGTCTGAGACTCGTACACTGTATCACAATCTGACGCCCTCCCAAGCAGAGATCAGGACTTCGCCACACATTCCTTCCCCACAAATGACATTCGTGGGGAAGGAACACATAACAAGCCCTAACAACGTCTGTGTGGGAGACTGCAAAGTCTTTAAATGTATTAACTTTGCTTC
>CALNXI010001308.1:22693-40328 GCA_942486025.1 Porites evermanni
GTCGGAGCGGTGAAAAGAAAGGTGGGCTCTGAACCCCCCCCGGGGACAGTGGGGGGGGGGGGGGGGGGGGGGGGGGGCGGGGGGGGGGGGGGGGGGGGGGGGGGTAGTGGATTGGGTTGTTACATGTTACCTCTATTTTCAGTGGTTTATTGCTACATTCTCCATCTGTATAATATTGTGATTCCTACATAAGTTCAGTAACATCTGTAAACCTGAAGAAGGCTGGTATGGCCAACCGAAATATTGTTATGAAAAAACAATACACGTTGTTCTGAATCAGCTTTGCAGTAGTCTTTGGGCTTCTCGTTTTTGGTTCTTTATATTTTGTCTGATTAGATCTATTTTTTAGAGATCCAACGTTTACAACTAGCAGGATCTTCGTCCACGGTTTTTGCAGTTAATGTAATACTCTATTTTCAGTGTATTTTTATTTGTTTTTTTTTTTTAACACTCTTCTAGGAGAAAGAACCGACTACTTCAGTTCCTCTTCAGTTATTTATTACTCATGTCACATTTTGGCGAAAGTCTGTGATTAAATTTTCCTAACTGACATGACTGGTTCTCGTCCATTTTTTTCTATTTTTCTGTTGAAATAGCTCACGAATGTTGCTAAAAATCCAGCTAAACATTGCGCAAAGAACCGGTGTTGGGAGACGCCCAATTTTGAGCTAAAAATCCGCACTGATTAAATTTTGACAAAAAAGAGTAGATGAATGAATATTTTATCAGTGACTATAACTCTTGATAGGGGATTGTCTTCATTTACTTGAATCTTTTCTTTTTTTCCTCCTCAAATTAAACTTATTGGAATATACTCGGAAGTAGTTAACGTTACCATGCCACGTTATATCTGACGAGAATATTTTACCTTGCTCTCAAAGGACATGAAAACATCTTTTAGAAAATTAAAAATGCTATGTTGAAATTCTGACTATTTATGGCTGAAACTCATTTGAGTGGCCGTGCCGCGACAACGAGGCAAATACTCGTCGAAGGAGTCAGAAGACAATTTCCACCAACGCAAGAGGTTTATGTCATCTTAAATACTCCTGAGAACTGCCAATTTCAGTCTCTTTTCTCCGTTGAATTTCCAATTTGCGACTTTGCAAGCTATTGAGGTAATGAAATAGCTAAAGAATTATATTAGTTTTAGTTGCATTTCTTGCACTTTAAGACCACTTAAACTTCAAAGTTTTCCTGTGGAAGCAGCCGTTAAACCCTTGAGTAAGATCACCTTTACGCCATCTTCGGATGGCTTTCAACCCTGCTTCCCGGTCCGTAGTATAACCTACGGCCAGGATAGACAGGATACCAAGAGCCACAATAACCAACAGATTCATCTTCCAGTCTTCTTTGACGACAGAAAGATTTTAAAAAAGCTGAAAAACAAAACGAAGTAAGCATCGTTATAATAGAATCTGACTTGGATCAGAGGTTTTATATTTTGTGATTTTAACTAATAAAGATCATAACATATTTGTGTACTGCAAGAGCGTGAAGAACAACCCACACAACTTTACTCTCTATTAAAAAAAATACTGAGTACGTGGTAGGTATTCAGCAGGGCCGGGGTTGTTCAAAGCTCGGTTTTTATAACTGCTGGGGTTAATCCAAAATTTGACTTTAGATATGAACCCTTAAAAAACAAATTCGGTTGAATTCTTTTTGTTTAAAATTTGATGATTGGATGCTCTAAAAAGAATAGAGAAATACAACAGACAAAATACAACATTTTAAGTAAAAGAAATCTGGGCCATTTAGTTTTAAGGTGGAGACCTTTACTAAAACAAAATATATACCTCTACAGTACACAAACTGCTTTTGAACAAAAGAAACCCCAACGCGAATCAAAATTTAACCCCGGGTTGGCGCTAATGCCTTTGAACAGTTATGACAAGAAAATAAAGGAGAATTAGTTTACAGACGTGGTCCCAACTTTCTATTTCTTCTTTTTTTTCGAGGAACCCCACTAAAAACTCCCAGTGTAACATCATGTTAAGTAAACGGGGCTATTTAAAGTGCCTTCCAAAGTCAGAACTGGCCGGCAGCTGGACCATGGCGGACCAGTCATTTTGACGATGAAATAGGCTTTTTCCAAGAGGTCTCATCTCCTTTGTGCCAGCTATGTAGACTGTTAACTGACCTGGCTGGGTAGTGTTGATTAAAAAGAAAATTCAGATTACCACGGGAATTGTCTGGCCGGTCAGTTCTGACAGACGGAAAGCACCCATATACTAAGACAACATTTATAGATCAAAAGTTTCTCAAAAGTCTACTAAACCGTCTCATTAGTACTTACCCGGTAAGACTTTAAAGCATGGAAGAGCCAAAGGAGCTACAAGCTTATTATTTGATGCCTGTTTTCTCGGCTAGATTTATGTGAATTCCGTTATGATTAATTCACTACTAACAAATCTAATAACATGTACAAAAATTGTTTGCTAAGAGACCCTCACACTTCAAAAACAATGTTAATGAAAAGACAGAATCCAATTTAACTACTACTTTTCTTTCATAATGGGAATCAAAAAGATGAAATTGAATTCCGTTACGATTATTTGATTACTAATGCATCTAATGACATTTACTATTATAATAGAATTTTGCTAAAAACACTCCGGAATTCAAACACATTTCAAATTGAAAAAGGATGAATCCAAAGTGTTGCAAAAAACCACTCAAGTTTTGTCCAGAATACGTTCAACGACTCAATCTTTCATTTTCAAAACAGGAATATGCCATAAATTTTCTTATGATTATTTGGTTAAAAACAACTCTGACCGGACAACTGAAGAANTTACGATTATTTGATTACTAATGCATCTAATGACATTTACTATTATAATAGAATTTTGCTAAAAACACTCCGGAATTCAAACACATTTCAAATTGAAAAAGGATGAATCCAAAGTGTTGCAAAAAACCACTCAAGTTTTGTCCAGAATACGTTCAACGACTCAATCTTTCATTTTCAAAACAGGAATATGCCATAAATTTTCTTATGATTATTTGGTTAAAAACAACTCTGACCGGACAACTGAAGAAGCTGTGTACTTTGCTCACCTATAAAATGAATTTGTTATAGAAAGGACATTTCTCCCTTGAAAAACAAGAGCAAAACAAGGGCAGAAAGATGCCCCTAACAATTCATTACCAGAACCTCCGGTTTCACGTTAAGACAAGTACGTTGCGCAGAAACTATTCGGTTCAAAGAAGAACGTGTTTTTGGCAGAAACCAATTATTCTGGAACGTTAATCTAACCACACCTTCTTCCACTTTCATAATAAGTCTAGCATCAAAGAGGCGAATTTAAAACGTCGTGTATTTATTATTACAACAGCTCTTATGACATCTTAATATTAAAAAAGGGTTAATCTGATTTTTAAAGAAATTCTTGGTCATTGAAAATCCTTTGGTAATTAAAGTACGTAGTAGTGCTATGAATTTGATCAAAAGGTATCATTTAAGACCGTAACGACCGGATACCTGTGGACTGCTGGGAGGAAGGTGGATGGAATATAAATGTCATGAGACAAAACAAAAGGAAAAATACCCCTTGGGAAATCTTGTGTTTTGACTACCCGTTCAAAATTTTACAAATCATCTGAAATGCGTTACAGACCTTCACGAGGTCATGAGGAACAGAAAAGAGCAAATACTGGGAACTAGTTGATAAGGAATACGTCAAATAATTTCCGCAAAGTGTCCTTAAATATGTATTGGTTCAAGCATGGCGGATCTCTCTGCGTGTCACAGAGCGATAAAAAGACAGCTTTTTCGACGGAATGAAAGCCTTCTGTTGCTTGTTTGTATGGTCACATTTTTATTTGTATTTTATATTTACCAAAAGGTGGACTGCGAAAACACTGGAAAATCAATTTATCAATTTGGCGTCCACAGGAATGAGCAATCAATGTCGCGAGAATGGAATTCAGAAACCTTTTTATTTATCATGATCTTAACCTCGCCAAAGGGAAAAGAAAGAAGAGATGCTATACGAAAAACATGGCTTTCAAATATTAAATCACTAGATTCTTCAATAGCCGCAAGATTTGTCATTGGAGTTAAAGAATTACCTGAAGAAAATAGAAAGGGCCTAGAGAATGAGTTAGAGACCCACCATGATATCTTATTTCTTCCAGAGCTTAAAGATTCCTATTTTGATCTAACTAACAAAGTACTACAAGCCATAAAATGGATAGATGAAAATGTTAAAAGTTCTTACCTTCTCAAGGTCGATGATGATAGCTTTGTTAGGCTCGATGTTGTCTTATCTGAACTTAAGAGTACTTCTCCGTCGACTAAGAACCTTTATTGGGGATTCTTTCGTGGCGATGCACACGTCAAATTTAAAGGACCGTGGGCTGAAAAAAGATGGCATCTCTGTGATAGGTATTTACCTTATGCCCACGGTGGTGGGTATATTTTGTCTGGTGAACTGGTGAATTTTATTGCTCGTAATGCTGACTTGTTGCAGAGATTTAACAGTGAAGATGTCTCAGTAGGTAAGAGCAATATAAGAGCTAAGTAATTTTTTTTGTTGTTGCTCATTCTCGTGACTGAAAGGGTTAAATGAATGGGTGCATTGGAAAAAGCCTTAAATGAATGTTGATCTTAAGTTAAGTTCTCATTTTTGGAAGCCAAATCAAGAAAAATTGGAAGGACAATGATTTGTACAAAGTTCACCACAAGACTCTAAGAGCTTTAATCCAGGCTCCCATTAGTTCAGATGTTCATTATATGTCACTTTCCTCTTTTTACTTTGTCTCCAGATAGTACACAACAGTGACCATAGCATCATCATCATCATCATCATCATCATCATCATCATCATCATCATCACAATATACAGTTGTTACATGATTGATACTGTTAAGTACTTTTTTATTATTTTGTGTTGTAGGGGCATGGCTGGCTCCTCTTCAAGTAAGCCGAGTTCATGATTACCGATTCAACACTGAATATCGCTCCAGAGGGTGTAATAACCAGCACATTGTGAGCCACAAACAGTCCATTGATGACATGTACCAGAAACACAAACAACTGCAAGAGGCTGGGAAACTCTGCTCTCAAGAAACTCATCTGCGTAATTCATTTGTTTACAACTGGTCTGTTCCCCCTTCACAGTGCTGTAAAAGAGTTGGAGGAATACCATGACACTTCATGACAATTCATCCATTTTACAGTTGTTGTACCCAGTAACTTGGCCTCGACAGTAGTGTCACCTCAAGTTTCATTGGAGCCAATTTATATGTCTCCCAGACTGACAGCACTAATATAATGGTCTCCCATCTGGGTCACCAGATCTCCCTCAAGAAAAAATTTATTTTTTGACTGGGGAAATTCGCCAGTTAAATTCAATATAAGTAATATTTATAAATTTTAACAAAAGTCAGCAAACAGCTTTCACTTAGTGCAAATAGCTCTAAGAAACGTTTTATTTAAATATTCAAATTAAATTATAGTGACATACTTGTTTAAATTAAATTATTGTTAAATTTATATTAAGATCTCTACCCAATAAAGATTATTTTGGTAAAATCTTGGTTGATTATTATTGTGCGACTAATAATTATTGTAACAGTTGGAACACACTAGGTGAAATGTAACCACAACATGTTGGAGTGACAAATCACTACAGGTGTACAGGTTGGGTGATAAGTTGCTGCAACAAGCTGTATGACATGTCGCGGCTTCACATCGCTTCATGTGTACTGGAGAATTTTTGTGGAAATCTTTGTCTCAGCAATGTAATTTTGTCCCTGTGACAAGTTGCACAAATTCTGCCTGATTTGATTTTGTGCAACTTGCTGCAGTGACAGAATTCTGTTGTGGAGACAAAAATTCTCCCATACACACATAGCCTGTACACAGACATTATTTTATTTTTCTTTTCGTTCTTCATTCTTTTTGAAAACACACAACGTGTGAGAATGAGTGTGGAGTGGTCAATAAATGCCCCAGTGTTTTTGTTTTCTATCACGCGCGCTCGACAGACTTTGAAGAGAAAATAGAGGGTCTGTGAACAGGCTAATACACACAAAGCGATATGTCGCTGTGACATGTTGCTGCAAGATGTAACCTAATGTGTTCTGACCTTTAAAAATATTGTTAACTTGAGGTTTAAACTTTTCCTCGGTTGGAAACCTTTAAACTAGTTACGTTTTCATTTTCCTTTTGCATAGATAAGTTATGGAAATCCACACAGCGAAAATTTTAAAAAGGAATAACAAAAACTTAAAAAAGAACCAAAACTGGGTTTGCAATACTTGCAAACAAAGGGAAAGTTTGAAAATTGGATTCGATCCTTTCTCTGAAATTTTCTTACTGCTTTTCTTTGTGCCTCAGCTCTTGTGGAGAAACAAATTATAAAGCAAAGATAAATTCTCACTTTTACTTTCTTCGACCAAAACTCAGTAAAATTGGTATGTTAGATAACCATTGTTGCAGGGGCAGATCTAGGGGGAGGGTGCAGGGGATGTGCACCCCCCCCCCCTAAGATGACCTGCATTTTCTACTACAACTGGTATTCTGCAAAAAAAAACTATGTGGTTTATTGGTGTTGAAGTAGAGCAAGAGACGAGTGCACCCCCTCCTAAAAAAAATCCTGGATCCGCCCCTGTGTTAGAGTTCGGAACCAGAAGTAAGTACTTTTTCCTTGATTCATATTGAATGGTTGATGTAACGCATCTTGAAAACAATAAAAAATATGTTGAGCCTTGATTTTGGGAATATTTTCCGATAGGCCATTTGCACTAAGAGGTCATGCGACATTGTTTTTATGAAAATGAAAGTTATGTGATTTTGCCTTCGAAAAACGACGAGAGGGTCATATCTCAAACAAAATAATACGGATTTGGTTTTTCAAACCTGCACCATTTCCTTAAAATGAGTAAGTTTGTAGCTGGTCATGTGACCAAAATGTGATTTTTCAAATTATAAATTACCTCTTTCTGAACACAAATTTTGCACTTTAAAAACTTCAAGGAAAATGTTGAAAAGATGATGTGGTAACGTTTACAGCACATCTGAGCGTAACTATCAAATGTTTAACAAGATATAAGCAAAAAGTAGTTTTGTCCGCCATGTTGGAGGGCAAGAGTATGCCCTCCAACATGGCGGCCAATACAAATCATACTACTTTGTTGAAAAATCAAAGTGCCATAAAATATCTCCCTTAACTGCGTTTCCTCTCAAATTCGGGTGTAAGATAATTTTTACATGCTCTGTCAAGTTTTGGCATCAGCAAGATTCCAACTCATTGTTTAAAGGAAGCATTGTTCACGTGACCTCTTGGTGCAAGTGGCCTATCTTCCTGAGTCGAGTTGTTCAACGCTGGGTTAAGATAGCCCACGGTTAGTGCCAGATTTGAATTCAGATTTGAAAGCTTTAAAAGCATTTCAGTCTTAATTCTTTTTGTCTACAAGTTGATGATTGAAAGCTCTAAAAATAACAGAGAGAATTATCCCAGAAAATGCTTTGGAACACAAGAAAAAGAAACCCGGGTTAAATTTAACCGGAGTTAAGCGCTAATCGGCCTTCGAACAACTCGGCCCTGAAAGTTTCCTGTCATGCTTGGCCTCCCACGCAGACGTTCTTAAGGGTCGTCACGCGTTCCTGCCCCAGGAACGCGTGACGAACCCCTAAGAAGCGTGGGAGGCTATGTCATGTTGGGGTCTGGGACTGCCGTTGACAGTGGTTCGAATAACACGACAGCAAGAAGAACGTGCCTGTCATCGAGGAACAAAATGCCGAATAAGAAGAAAAATAATGCTGCCAGAAATGCTTTTTACTTTTTTATGGTATCTCTTAAACCCCAGCTTGAAAGGCAAGGTGTCGTGTTAGAAAACGGGATGCAATCTTTAGCAGAAATTGCTGGCCCTCGATGGAAGGTATTATGTTTTAGCATTTCGTGAGGTCAATGAAATTTTTTTATATTTTAACCTTAACTTTAATTACAAAGAGAGTTTATGATAAAATATAGACTATAACCATATGTTTTTATTTCAAATTTACCCTAGTATATTCTCAAAGTAGTAAGTATTTCTTTTTTCAGCACGAGAAGAATATCAGAAATTACATAGGAAGGAGCCATCTTGAAAAACGAGAACCTTTTTTTTCAATTTCCGCCGTCCTTCCTCACCTGGATCTTTTCACTACTGAAAATAAGTTTGTGAAGCCGGCAGAAGTACTTTTTTCTTAAACTATTCTAGGACTACCTGGAATCGAGGACATTTTGGTACAAACTTAACTGCAATCATGGTTTCAGAGCTTTTTTCACAGCGTTGAGTTGCAGATGGGCAAACAATCGACATTTGTTCACCAATTTGTTATGCCCTTGAGTGAAGCAACGGAAGCTTTCTGGTCATTGTGCTTTCTACTTGAATAATATTTCATAAAATAATACAGTTTGTTTTTTTTTTATTTACTCTTTTGTTTCCAGTCAATTGCTAATGCTGCTTTTTTTAATGAAATGTTTTCAGGAATTACCGGAGCATGAAAAAGAAGTTTACCAGGAAATGGCACGCCAGGATAAAGCAAACAAGAAGTACCGTCCAGTGAGAAATGACCGGATGGACTGCACTGGAGAATATATTTCAGTATGTTAATAGAGCACAACCTACATCACTCATCATTTTTTTTTAAAAAAAAACTTTTACTTTCATTGATCAAATCCTAAATCAGAATTTTAAAATAAACCAATTTTATTTTGTGGAGTAGTAAAAACAAATGTGTACAGTGACAGAACATTTATCTGAATGGTTGGTAGTTTCTTGGTGTTGTGGGTGGGTGCAGTCACCAAGTGACGCAATACAAAGATTGAAAAGACACTCAACACAGGGGTCGCACGTACCTGGAAAGTCCTTCAAAGTCTTGAATTTTTAAAAAAATCAAGGCCTTGAAAGTCCTTACAAATTGCAGTCGGTGGTGGAAAGTCCTTGAATTTCAGTGCTAACTTTATCCAACACAGATTCTCAAGTGCCTGACAGGAGCAAACATAGAAAGACCCTCAAGATAAAATTGCTCATGTTGTGGAAGAACTGAAAAAAGCCATAGACTCAAGACTCTTTTTTGCACAGCTGAATGGAGTCCTTGAAAAATGGGAAATGTGTCCTTAAGAGTCCTTGAACTTTTTGTTCAAAAAAGTATACAAAACCTGTTAACAATACCCACGTCACAAAACAAAAGTGAACCAACGACGGTTTCTACATCACCCAGAAACACCGGAATGGTTGTACTTGAAGAATTGATTGAGGATTACAGTAAAAAAAAACAACCTCTCCACCTGCATTATGGGCAAAATTTGGACAGACATAAGTTGATGGTTAATTTTATCCTTAGCTTCATTGTTATTTTCCATTTTTTGTGGCATGTGTTTAAGATAACGACAAAAACGAATAAGTGAAAATCCTAAAAACAGTAATTTATTGGGTAGCCTAAAAACTCATCTTTCTGCTTTATCACTGACATAAACTAAAAAAGTGAAAATTTGAAAAAAACAGTAATTTATTAGATAGCCTAAAATTCAGCTTTCTGCTCTAGCATTTGCTCACTTTGAGGCTATAAATTTTGGACCAGGTCCTATTTATTACCAAGATTATTTGAATTTATAAGGGTCCCTGCAAAAACTTCTCCTGCCCCATTTATTTAGTTTTTGAAAGGGACATTAGTGATAATATTTAATTGTATCAAACCATATGTTCTGGTTGCTAGATTCGTAATTCGGCCCTAAGTGGCTCCTGATCTAACATCAAATTCTCAGCAAAAAAATTACTTTGTTCCATACATTTTACCTTGAGAGTGAAGTAACTTATCATTAATAATTTTAAATTTTTTTGTTGAATTGTCATACCAGAAACGTGTAGATACTGTGAGTCTTAATGACAAGAGGCGCAAGGAAGAACGAGAAGAAGTAAAGCGGCAGTGGACTCCTGGGAGAGGTAGTGTGTCTTCTTTTGAGTTTTCATGTGCATAAAAACATGAGATATTGATTGGCTGTATAATACTCCTAACATTATAAACCCTATAAACCCAAAGATCAAAATTTGAATTCTCTTTTGTTACCCTTAGTCATTTCCCACAGACGTAGTGGGGAGAAGTTGATGAAATATCAGGCAAATTCATTTGTGTGATCATGTCCATAATTCTCATGACCACTTTGTTTTACTAAGCATTGGTATTACAAGGAGAAATTTCATGTTGATCACTCTTAGGGCTTAATTAGGGTAAATGTGCAAATGAGGCCCTGTCAGGGTACAATTCTGACAAAACATGGGGCTTTTTTGAAGGTGCAGTTGAGTGAAAAGACTGGCTTGACTAATAAAAAAGCCTGCTTAGCTTTTCCTTTGCTACATCCCTGTCATTGTGTATAATTTGTAAGAATATCATACCTTACCTCATAGGGGAGAACTATAATACCCAGGGGAGGGGATACTCCTAGGAACTCTTGGTAGGGGTGTGCCACCCAGTTCTTTAAATCCTGACCCTATCTCAGACCAAAAAATGTCATTTTCCACACCCATTTTCAGTCCGCGTCCCTAAGAAATTATGTCATTATTGCTAAGATTAGAAGGCGAAATGAAAGATTTCTTAAAATCCACTTTGAATTCATATATTACTCTTTCTTTCTCAGTATTCATTTGGAACTCAAACAACAAACACATTCATACACTCCCATAGATCTCTCAAAAACCATTCCTAATAATTTTCCAGATCAAAATGAGCAAAATGTATGCCCATCTTTGGACCAAAACAGCCCAAAAACCATACCCTTTGGGGTGGCACATACCTATATGGGATATATAAGGGTGTAACCCCCCCCCCCACCTCAGGCTATAACAAAGCCTTTAATCTCGAGTTTGTCCATCTTTTACAGCTGTCTGTGATGAGAAATTCTACATGGTTGGGTTCATGTCTTATTATGATATTCCCAATGAAGGCTACCTTCCATGCGAGCTTGGTGCTGTGGAATATTCTCTTAATGGAGGCATCCTACGCAGGCTACATTTCTTTCTGCCACCAGGTTAGTTGTTGTTATTGTTGTTTTTATTATTACTATTATTATTTGATAAAACACAGGGTTTTCCCCAGAAGTCCAGTCATTATTAAAGTCATTATTTTTCATTTCTTAATTTGCACCACACTATTATTCTTTATTTAACTTGTGGTACTGCATAAACCATACTAGATATCTATTTGAAAGACTGATTTCTTTTTCCTTTATCTCCTTTAGGGGAAATAAAAATGGGTTTACGATATGCAGCCATGAGTACAAGTAAGTCCTACTGTTTAATTCTATTCAGAAACTGTCATAGTACCTTGGAGTCAAACTTTTCCACAGTTTCCACTCTGGAAACTGTTGTAAGCCCTGGGGGTACTCCCACAGATAGGCTAGAAAGGTATGTGCCGCCCAATGGGGTGCATGGTTTCTGAGGTTCTTCATTCTTAAATAGGGGTATCAATTTTGCCCTTGTTGGCATTTTGTTCCTGGTGTGATCCTTAGATCGGGTACGGTTATCATATCAGCTAAAATTCAAGTGCTTGAATGTCTAGCTACATTAGAAACAAATCATCTGTTAAAACTGAACTTTACCCTTAGGCTAGTGGATTTTTGTGTTTATTGAAATTTTAGGTCTTCTTTTCCCTTGAATTGGGTGTTATTTTTCAGGTTCTGGCTTTAAATAGGGTATCAGTTTTCACTTTTTTCATCTTGAAATAGGGTTAGGATTTAAGACCCTAGGTGGCACACACCTATCCAAAAGTTATTGGAGTTCAGTATTTCCCCTGCCCCGCCAGTTGATAAGTGGTCAAATTTGTGACACCAAATTTTGATAGCCCATTCCAGGCATTCAGATAGTTGAACCCCAGTGAAAAATTGACAGGGGAAAATATAAATGAAAGGGAGACTAGAGTAAAGAAGTCTCTGCTCATAAACCTGTGGTTACTGAAGGTTGTCAGGAGCATTGTATGTGATAAGGGTCTAAGACTTAAGTGGCAATTATACATTTTCTGTTTGTTAGGTGAAAGGACCCACCAAATACCCATTGAGGGTTTGGCAAAGAAGGAAGACACCTTTCGGAAGATCTGGCTTGAACTTTTACGATTTGTTAATCCTGAACAAACAGCCATTTTCCCTCCTGTGTACTGCAGGGTAAGCTGATGTACATGTAAAATTCTCGTTTCACCTTTCCTGCTAGAGTTTTATTTAAAAAGCAAAACAAAACTAGAGCCTGATCTCAGGTTAAATTTCTGAGGCCCTGTTAGGATAAAATTCCAACAAGCAACATGGCCCTGAAACAGCAACATAGGACATCAGAAATAACCACAAGTGACACAAAGATGGGTTAAATACCGACAGGGATGGAGAAAAGCACAAATACGATAGCGTAATACTGACAGCAACATGGCTTACTCCTCAATACGAAAAACAAGTGGTTTCGAAATTCAGACTAAGAACGTACGTAAAGTCCCTAAGAGGGCATCGTTACTGGTACATTTTACTTTTCTTCATAACTAATAAACTTTATGTGTGTTCCTGTTAGATTTCAGAAACAAAGCAGACAGAGTACTGTCTGCATTATTTGGCAAGAAAGGCAGGTAGGTTGAGAGAAAAAGCCATCTTAAAGGTGCATCATACGTCATAAATATAGTCTATTTATATTTCTGTCATACAGCCTGATTCCTCTTTAAGTAGATCTGTAAAGTCAAGCCCAATTATCAAACGTTCAGGGAACAGTTCACTCACAAAACTGATCAGATGATGCCCCATTCTGATGGCTGTTAATGATAAAAATAGCCATGCCATGGAAGGCGTATATCACTCTATTAAGGTACAGCACAGTCACTTGTTTGCCTTGGCATGCACTAATAATATTATTGTTACATCTTCAATGAAAATGGTAGCTCATTTGATGTGGAATTAAAAAGCTAGAAAAGTCTAAGAGGAAATATTCAAGATCTCAAAAAATAAAGCTAGAATAGAAATGTTACTTGTACATAATAATTTTGTATAGAGCTCATTAGAGGACAGGAATTAATTTAAATTAGACAACAAACTTAGAGTCAGCACATGTTTAAGAAACATGATTCTTGAGGATATTGTTGCAACTGATTGTGATTATAGAGATGCCGAACAAACTGAAGAAGGTGTATGAGCTGGAAGGTTTGGTTTGTGATCTGCACGCCCACTTCACTGCTGAGTCAGGAAGTATGATGGGGATATCGAAATCCAAGGCAACAGAGCTCTTATCCAGTACCATTTTTGATTATGAACCGAATTCACGGTATGTTCCAAACCTCTTTTGTTATGATGACCAACACCAAAAATTCTAAGGCTTACTCCTTATCTTATTTTGTGGTCACACCATACAATGTTGTCTTTCGGGTTTTTTTTCAATTTTATAGGTCACAGAAAACTTTTTATGTGCAGAAGGAAGTTATATAACAGAGTATTGTCTTGTTTCAAGGCTTGTTTACACACAATTGTTTCTAAGTACTTGGGATTGGTTGGTTATCACTAAAAAAATTGCCTATGGCAAGGCTTTTGCCTTTTACTAAGGCAATAACAAAAAAATTAATACTATAACACAAAATTAAAATGTGACAAACCCACCAGATAGTTCAACCATTTCTGATGTGACACCAACTAACCCAGTCCCCAAGCACGCTGTCATCTTGAAAGGTTGTGGCTCTAGTGAGTGATGAGGGATTAAACATGTTTGAAAAACAGACAAACATGTTTTGAACAGCTGTTTATCTAAAGGCCTTCTTTCTAGCCGTAATTTTTCATTTTAGAAAATTAACCTTGTATTTTCTCCCTTTTTTCCAGTTTTCCTTTTTTTTCAAAAGTTTTCTTTTTTTCAGATGTGATTGGCATGAGAAACATGAGGTTAAATTCTGTGCATTGGGAACTGTTCAACGCTACTGGTGAGAAAAAAGCTTTTTGCTGGTAAACCTACAAATTCTCCAGACTGATGCCCATACATTTCCTTAATCCATTTGCCCCGGAAGCATACATAATGTTGCTTTCTGCGCATACCTGAACTTCAGAAGGTAATATTTTTCATCTGGGTCAGAAGACTGCAAACTGCTCAACCGGTAAACGGCTTTTTGGTAAGGTTTAGCTCTTTATGGCCAGACAATAACCAGAAAAAGGCGTGATTAGCTTCAAAACATGTTTTAGGAAAAATTGCCTGGGCTGAAAGGGTTAAAGAATAAGTTGAAGAAGAATTTAATGACAGATCAAAGCATTTGTTACATGGATATTGTTGGGAGAAAATTGATTTTGGTCACTCTTCCAACTTAAGGGTTAAATGATCACATCCGAGCCTTTGTTTGTGTAATGTTATTTCCAAACCGTTAAATGCATTTCTCTTCCCAGCTACTGTATGTCTGATTTCTTATGTTCTGTTTACGGAATACAACTAACACCAAATCACCTGCCAGAGAGACCAGAAGGAGACTTCTGTGCTGTAGTTAATGCACCAGAACACAGCAGGTTGTCGCAACAGGACACCCAACCAAGAGGTGGGAGACGGCCAGTGGAAGATAATGGACCTTTTGCCTCAAGGGATTATCGCTATTCCAGTGGAGGTGCCAGCAATCAAGGTACACAAGACTGATTACTATTATTATTCAGGATTTCTGAGCAACAAGAGTCAGTCCAGCATAGCAAGTTTATAATATAGAAACTTTATTCTGTTAATGGCAGAACTAATGTAACAGTGCCTTGCCTTGCATCTTACAGAATTAAAGTCAAAAAGTTGGTTTTAGTAACTCAGATGATCAAACCAACTTTTTTGTGTGTTGCTTCCCTTCCAAGACAGCAGCTCAGGTGTATACGCTAGATTATAAAATAACTAAGATGGTACGTGCATTCTGACTGGTTAAAAACCTGTGGTTTATTGTGCCAGTAAACTCATAGAAAACTTAAAGTTACTTTATAAAAGCCGTAGACCACAATTTCTATGGGTTTACCGGCATGATAACCCACTTGGGATGTTGGGAGACACTCGAAAAGCTCGTAAAAAACTCGCCTTTGGCTTGTGATTTACAAGCTATTCTTGTGTTCTCCCAAAATCCTGTGTGGGTCATCAAGCCGATAAACCCATTGAAAGTGTGGTCTATTGCTTATTACATTTTGAGCCTGATTTTTCTGGTGTTGTTAAAAAAAATGTGTAGGACAGAACCTGAACATTTGAAGGGATTTTTGAAGGGGGTTTTTGAAGGGGTTTTTGAAGGGGTTTGGATCAATTTGACAAAAGAAAATTATGTTAGAACAAATAAATTTATACTGTTTAGCTTATTGTGAAAGATTTGAACCCAGGAGTCATTTCATAACAAAATGTCAGTCAACTGTCAGTCACTGTCATCAATGGTCAAATTCAGGACTTCTTTCCCCAGATGATCATGCTTAGCCTACTTATTTATCTTATTATACCGTAAAATTCCGGAAATAAGCCCTGGGGCTTATTTTTTTTCAAAGGCCCTTTTTGAGGGGCTTATTTTTGGAGGGGCTTATATAATATTTCGGAGGGGCTTATCTGTGGAGGGAAATTTGCGTTTCAAAAATGATTGGGCTAGCCTTATATAGTTGGAAGTAAATTTTACCGTTTTTGCTTTGTTTTGCAATTTTCAAGTACAAGGGGAGGGGCGATTTAATGGAGGGTTTTTTGTGTTACGAGTTTGGGGGGCTTATATTTGGAGGGGCTTATTTTCAGAATTTTACGGTATTTTTCAATTTCAATGTAATGCTCAACAGGGACCTACACTCGTTCAGGACCCACATATGATGAACAGAGTCTCTATGATGATGACGATGATGATGATGATGATGATGATGACAGAAAATATGGTAGACATCCACCACCACAGGCCGCAGCTGCAGCTTGGAACTTCCAACCACAAGCTTCTCGGCCCCCACCACCATCATCAGGACTTAACATGGGTAGGGGACGTGGAAGAGGGCGAGGTCTTCAATCCAGTCAGCCTCTTCGGAGACCAAATCTTCCTGGCATGGCAAGAGGTACCGCTGCTGCTGCTGCCAGTCAAGGTGAGACAACAGCAGGCATGTTTGGTCACCATTGAAGTAGTTGATGCTTCACCAGTGCCTGCTTAATAGAGGTTTCTGCTAAATATGGGTTTGTTCTACTTAAGACATGGTGAGAAATGTTTGAAACATACTGAGGTATGAAAATAGAGTTGATGCAATAGTTTTGTTTATTGCAGTGGAACCTTGAAAACAAAACAGAGACTAATCCCCCACCCAGTCACCAGTGTCTGCATTTCCTTACAGGAATGGCTGCTTAAAGAAATATATAAATTAATTCAGAGTTGTTAATTCTTTAAGTAACGGTAGTAATGCTTGCTTTTTTACCTCAACTTCATTGCATTTTTTTTATCCACAGATGCATCTTGGAGCAGCATCGCTGCCTCTGAAAATGCACCACGTTCTACAGACAGCATTCCAGCATGGGCAAGGGCAGGACCACAGCCACTCCCGGGTGGACGAGGGGCATTAAGAGCCCCTGTCACCAAACCAAAAGTCTACGCTGGAGCAATGAATCCCCCAGCCCCAGGACATGCCCCTATGCCCCCACCCGCTTGGCAGCAGCAGCTAGCCTGGCAGGGAGGAGGACGAGGCATAACATCCCAGATGAATTCTTTAAATATTAATGGCTAACAGTGCATTTCAGGACCTTTCTGTTATTTCTTGAACTCTTGATTTTATCTTTCGTATTTATTAACTTTTTGGCTTCTAGACATATCTGTGAATACATGAAACTAGTTTGTTGTGACTATTCAAATAGAAGGGCTTTTGCGATATAACTGAAGCATATATTTAAAGACTTGTGACATTCACAATCTGTAGAACGTTACTTTCTAATGGTAGTGTTTTTATTTTAGTATGAAATTTTAAGTTTCCTTGAATTATTATGGTTTCATGAAGATGATGATGATCATAGTGGTGTTGATGATGATGATGTGATGATGATGATGATGATGATGATGATGATGTGATGATGATGATGATGATGATGATGATGATGATGATGATGTGATGATGATGATGATGATGATGATGATGATGATGATGATGATGAAACAGTGGTAGCGTTGACAATGATAAACTTAAAAATAAAAAAGTCACTAAGAAGTACTAAGAGCTTTAAGCATAATATGAATAGACCTTTATATTAGATTTGTTGATCTTATCATTAGCCTTTTTAACCTTTAAATTTAATACCACAACAGTGCAGGTGTACTGGTAGTGCCGTGGATAACAAAGTAATCTACTGGATGAATAGTATAATCGTGTTACCCCTATAAAGTTATGTTTTTGTTTGCTTTCGTGGCCCTTTCAGTCTTTTATAAGACAAATGTAAGAAAAATAGTTGTAACAATTGCTATACCTTTTTTGCGCCACGATGGATCACTTTAATAAATCAAAGAAGAAGTACAAGATGAGGAGATCTAATTATAATTCTCCCAAAGGAAGCTTCCGATTTGGGCGAGCCTGGTTCGTTAGTTCGTGACCATAATAAACCATAGATTTTCTTAAATCATTTATTGGCAAAAGCATTAAGAGCAAGCCGAATGTGGAGAACTATTACGCGCAGCTGTTCGATAGCTTTC
>CALNXI010001308.1:46332-61339 GCA_942486025.1 Porites evermanni
AAAACAGGGCAACAAGGGGGAAAGGAGGAACAGGGGTAACAAGAGAAAAAGGGAAACAGGGGAACGGGAGAACAGGAATAATTATAGTCGTTTGTCCAGCTATTAGTTAGCCGAAAATTGGTTTTGATTTAATCGACATAAATATCGTACTTACCAATAAACGTTTGAGCGTGTGTAAGGTCCAAAACGGCACAGGAAAAGAACAACAGGAGAACAACAATCTTCATTATACGACCAAAAGCCTGGCAAAAAGAAAATATTTCACTGCGAGAAAGGTTTTGCAGACTATTTTGCAAAGCCAATTTACCGTAAGTAAGATTAATCACTGCAAACGTGCCTGAGAAAACAGCCCTCTCTCCTCCCCTCTCCTCACCCCTCGTTCGGTCCATATAGTGGCGAGGAGCGAGCCGGGCAAGAGAACATTTATGTGTTCTCTTGTCGCAGGATATTATAAGCATCCCTCTCAAATAATGTAATTTTGCTTGACAAGGAAGTTACCAACGTCTTAAACGAATTCAGCCATTAGTAAGACCAGGTTTTATCCAAGAACCGAGTTCTGTGATCTTCTATTGACACTAATGTTCCTTGAAAACTTATCGGCTCATTTCACGAAACCAGTTTAAAACGAATTTTCGTTTTTCCTCGCCACAATTATATCATGATCAATGTACTTCTTAGCCGGGAATAGTACTTTCACTGTACTTTCAAAATGAACAGTATTGGTATGCCTTTGATTCAATCCACATGCGTCAATGCATTCGAAACAGTGATGCGACATTGAAAATTAGAAAATCTCTGTTGCTGAAAGTGGAACAGGTTTAATTAACTGAAAAAGAACAAACTGTACTAAAGACCAATGAAGAAAAAATAAAACTAAAAATGTACCATTGTAAACGTACCATTGGTTTTTGCCGACAATGTGACTGCAGTTCTTTGGTGTGTCTTGTATATTTCGAACAATATCGAATACACACTGCCGCAGAAAGATAAGAAAGTAAATACAGGTTTATGTTTCGGCCCTTTAACGTAGAAAATGACAGGTTTCGATCTTTCTTTGGTAGTTTCTCGAACTTCCCCTTCGAAAGAAAAGACCGAAACCACAACATGAAAGTATCAAAACCTTCAAATCCCCTTCTCGATGTGTCTCAGGTCGGAAGAAGAAACTATTGAGATTCAGTCAAGTCGTCTTATTGCCATCCATTTTTCTATAATTACAATAGGTTTTCATTTTTAATTCTGGGCCGCCTTACGATGAGCTGCAGGGGTATTCCTCAGATGAACGATAAAAAGGCAAACCGACTGATCGTTAAGGCAAGCCGATCAGTTTGCCGTTTTATCTTTCATAAGAGTTCAGGGGCACCCAACGTCAGTTTTCAGAAAATATCTGTTCGGAAAACGATTTGAGATCTAGAATTTTCGGAACATTTGTTGTAAAATTTCTTGCTTGCCTGCCTCTCCTAGGATTTGCGAACATCTAAAAAATGGTATAATTGCCCATTGTTAACGGATTTTTTACCCTAAAAAGGTCACCTAGAATTTTCGGGAGCCTTTTTTCTAGCTGAAATTTTTTTCAAAAGGTGAGTTTTGGTCCCTATACTTTTCGGATCACTAGACTTTCGGCTAGGAAATCCGAACAGATGAAAAATTTTTAGAGGATAAAAATATGCCTATATCTACCTTTAAATACTAAAATACGTTCAACAATGCTATGTTTAAGTGGTTTTGAACTGTATTCTCGATGGGTGCCCCTGAGGGTTGTTATTGTAGTGATCCAGGTTTACAACTAAGCAGTTGATAGGGACACTTAGGCAAACTTTGAAGGGGACATGCCATCGCGATCGAGTCTGCATAACCGGGTGTCTCTGATAAGCGTGTTACAGTACTTTTCAGAGAAAATATATGAGATTTTTCAGTGGCGGGACAAACGAAACTCAGTGTCGATTATATACTAGTGTCCGTGTTAAGCGAGTGTCCGTATAGCGGGGTTCCACTGTACTAAAGTTTCCTATTTTTGTTTCTCAAAAACGTATTTTCTTACGAAAGAAAATTATAATTTTAAGAAAATATTGAAACTCGGGTATTGTACGCTATCAGGAATAACTGCTACCACACCTCCGACTGGCTCAAATCTACATCTATATCTACACGGCTACATCCACATTTAGTAGTCAGCAGAAACTATATACAGTTATCACGCTAACGTTAAATTAAGAAGAAAAAGATATAAAATTTAGCAAGAAATTAGATAACAAATAATATAAAATACAAATACAAATATAAATAAATATATACTGGAGAAGGGTCACCTTATTCTAATCTCCGCGTAAGTAATCGCTTAACATACTCTTAAAAATATCTAAAGATATGGCAGATACAATGTCAGAAGGGAGGCTATTAGCTGCTATTCCATTCCCTCACTGTTCAAGGAAAATAAGAGTATTTAAATACATCGTTACTTGTATGTTCAATAAAACATTTAAAACCATGAGGTCCACGAGTCCGAGTTTCTGTTGCTGTAGTCAGGTTCTTAGACTTATGTACATGAATGATGTCATTTCAAATTTTGTACTTTGAGCATATAACCGACGCTTGTTTGCGGCGAGAGGCCAGGGGTTCCCATTCCAGATCTTTATCGTAGAAGTTACAATTGAAGAATATTTATAATCCCCTTTACAAAAACGAGCAGCTGCCCTTAGAATATTTTCCAGTTTATTTACATCACATAGATAGTGCCGGTCCCAGTGATGCACACTCCAATTTGAGTCGACAAGAGTCTTATACAGGAAACATTTGGTATCCTCATTGCAAAACCAGAAGTTTCTTTTGATCAGATTTAAGGTCTTGGTAGCTTTAGAGGATAATTCATGAAGATGGTGATTCCATCTCGACAGATTTGCATCCAGGGTGACTCCCAAATAGGGGTGCTTTTCAACATATGCTAAGGAAGTGTTACAGAAAGTACATTCTCTAAAAGGTGGCATGATTCCGGTCTGTTTGGATATACACATGATGAAACATTTCTCAGGGTTGAATTCCATCTGCCAGTGCTTAGCCTGTTCCAGGCGTTCAGATAGTAGAGCGCGGGAGAAAAGTTCAGGAAGAAAAAAAAAACGAGACTCAGAGGGAGACCAGAGGGGGAAATGGGGAGTTCTCTCGCTCTCGCCCCCCATCCCTCGTCCCCCTCGTCCCCCCTCGTCCCCCCTCGTTTTCCCGGGTACAATTCAACTCGCTCCCCAGTGACCGCCGCACTCTACTATCTGAACGCCTGGAACAGGCTACCAGGTGCTCTGCTGTAGTTCTTGTTTGTCAGATTGAAGTTTGTGCATATCTGCAGCAAAGGTAAATAATCTGTTTTGAGATTCAAGCCCAAACGGTAAATCATTAACATAAAGTAAAAACAAAAGGGGCCCTAGGACCGTTACTACGACATTTCCTTCATTCGTCTTGTACAGAGAAATAAAGAAAAAAAATTATGCATTCTAAAATTCAGAGTTATCGTATTCTCGAGAAGTGCAAGAACAGAGAAAAAGCATGTGGACTTCCGGTGTCACAGTGATATGTGTATCCCCGTGATATGTGTATCCCCGTACACATATCCCTAGTGATATGTGTATCCCTCCAATATGGCTGCCAGTGAAATGTGTATCCCCTACCCCCCACCCCTCCAAACAAGTGTCGGTTTTATTTCTGTTGTTTTTGTGAATTTTGCAAATCATCGTCAAAGAGACTACAAATGATTCAAGATTACGAGCAACACAATCGACAAAAGAGCAACGATTCTTGACAAAATAATCGGAAAGCTGTCTCTGGCGAGTTTACTTCTTCGTGAGCCGCAATGTTGAAGTAAACATTCGTTCTCGCTCCTCTCCTTATCCAACGTGATTATAATTCATATGTCACTGGTCACTTTAAATAAGTATGACTGACAAAATTTCATTCAGCAAGGGATAACTTGAATAGTCAAAAAATAGAGAGGGGATACACATATCCCTGCGCTGATTCAGTGATATGTGTATCCCCCCCTGCAAGCACCATAATAATCCACCTTTTAAGTTGTTTGACTCCTGTCTTAAACCTAGTTGTATTACTAGTTGTTCTGATAGATTATATGGACGATATTTCCTTTGGCAAGAGAAGAAAAAACAGGGGATACACGCATCTCTGCGCCGGGTCAGTGATATATGTATCCCTTCTGCGAGCGCCACAATATTCCATCTTTGCATGTTGTTTGATTCCTGTCTTAACCCTAGTTGAGTGACTAGTTATGTTAGATGAGATCGACGATATTTCCTTTAGCAAGAGAAGATATTTCCTTATTGTGTCGCGGATGAGCATCAGTGTTTATTGTATCCCCACCCGGGATACACATATCACTAGGGATATGTGTATGGGGATACACATATCACGGGGATACACATATCACTGTGACACCGGTAGTAAAAAAAAGTTGACTTCCGGTTTTCTCGCCATCGAAAATTACGATTATTAAGAAGCAAAGCGAATTTATTTACACGGTTCAGTATCAACACTGCAAAAATTAGAGTAGTAAAGTGTCAAAGCTACCAAAAACATATGTATGGCTTATCCAACCACGAAAAAAGTTGCATCAGTTCAGTCAGTTGCGAAAATGTGGACCCGCAAGGTTCAGCCACGTGGAGTGCCGTGGAAGTACGCATGTTCTTCGCCGGTTCTCTCAGCCAATCAGCGGTGGCCGCGTTCAGATGGAAGCACCGGCATTTTCAACTTTATTTTCTGGTCTTTTCAATTCTATTTAGATTGATTATAACTTCTCCGTTTATCAAACAAGCAAGAAGCAAGGTTTGTTTCTTCCAGCTGAAAGGTAGGAACCTATACTTAAAATAGGTCATGTGTTGATGCTGAAATTGCTACATTGCGTGTAAATTTTCTGCTATCTTAGCAGCTAAACCCGGACGATGGCAGCGCAGTCCTTTGCTAAATAAATTTTGACGTTGATAGTGTGTGGTTTGTGCGGGCAGTATTGAAGCTAATAGCTTCGGATTCATCTGTTTCCTTCGTAAAGATTGGATTATTTGCGCTGTAAAATATTCACTCACCCTTAGACAAATGTGACGCAATCAGGTGAACTGAATGTGTACAATAATCAGTGAATAATAATTTGATGGCGGTGATGAGGTGAAACAAATTTTATAGTTTTGTGAGTTCAGAAATTCTTAATTTGTAAGTTCACTTTGATCACTATTCTATTCAAAACTGCTCATGAAAGAAAGTAGATTTTGTACATAACCCAGAAATCAGTAAGGATCCGATTTCAATCATTACAGTTTCCCAGGGGATTTCACTTAAAATATTTTTTTGTCTAAATTTAGCTGTTGGTACGTACCTTTTGAGATAACGGGCAGGTTCAGACCTCATTCTACTCCTAAGGCTCTGTTTATGAGGTCAGCCAGCTCAGTTAATTAGCCAGGCTGGGGCCCGTTTCTCAAAAGACCCAGAAACTTTTTGTGCCCAAAGGCAAATAATAATTATTACAACCAAAGCCTGCACAGTTCCTAGCCCACAAAACCAAGTAAAGAGGTTTGTTTACAACAGACATAGAGGTTGACATCAGATATGTTATGTCCAGGATGTTATGTCAACTAATTTGTACTGAAAGTTGAAATTGCCTTTTCTGTGTACTGCCACCTTTATATGCAAGGATGAAATTTTGATGAGGCAAAAAGTAGAAGAAACTATTTTTTGCAACGTTAACTGTTTTTATTTGTAGTGGTGGAAATACATGCCACATTGCCACATTTTCTTTAGTAACGCACAGGGTAAGCAATTGCCTGGGCAACTTTTCATTCAGGTCTGAAGTGACGGATGACATATGTTTAGCCAGGCCTACAGAGCATCTTTATCCTGTGGTCAATCATGACTCTATGTGCTTGAACTACTTCTTGGATCAGTTCACTTTCCATTCAAAATATAACAGCTGTAAATGTACGGTTTACTTACTGTTGCTGGGGTAAAAACAACAGCAATGGCCTGGTGTTCAATATGCAATGCCCCAAAGATTTCTTTGTTGTCCCCTAGACATACAATGTACAATAAACAAACACAAAATGTACAAACATAATATTTTCAAGATTTTTGAAATATTATTTTAATGCCATTCATATATATATTTATTCCATCTAATGAGCATTTCACTGGTCGAATTTAACACAAAAATGTATACCACTGGTATGTGTTTGGTCCTACACGTTATTTATTTGTCTTTGTAGATGTTGATGGTTCTAGCTCTCAAGGAAAAACTGTTACAAACAAACAAGTTACATACAGCGTCTTAAATCGTGGTGCTTCTTTGGGGGTCTGAACAAAGGATTTGTGCGCTAGTCATTAATCTACGTTAAATTTCTCTGGAATGTAAAGCTGTAGGCTGTAGGTGGTGTTAAATTTTGCTGTAACCCTATGGTCAGGCATTTACATTTTCTACTTATTACACTGGTACTAAGGCCGAATTCTTAACAATTTAAGAGTCCATTATATACAAATCCAATTTATTTTTTCTCCCTTTTTTTTCCAGTGAGTGTGGTACACAGAAGCCAGTCATGATATTAAGAAAACCAGGGGTGCAATTCTGTGTTGCCGCAGTAGTATTTCTCTCCTTTGTTGTATTTCAGTCAGGTGAGAAAACAGATTTGTGTTGTTGACTTGTTTGATAAACTATTAGAAGTGGTTAATCAAGTTTAAAATGTGAGGCATGATCAAGTGGTTGTGGACAAAAAGAACTACANCGTGGTGCTTCTTTGGGGGTCTGAACAAAGGATTTGTGCGCTAGTCATTAATCTACGTTAAATTTCTCTGGAATGTAAAGCTGTAGGCTGTAGGTGGTGTTAAATTTTGCTGTAACCCTATGGTCAGGCATTTACATTTTCTACTTATTACACTGGTACTAAGGCCGAATTCTTAACAATTTAAGAGTCCATTATATACAAATCCAATTTATTTTTTCTCCCTTTTTTTTCCAGTGAGTGTGGTACACAGAAGCCAGTCATGATATTAAGAAAACCAGGGGTGCAATTCTGTGTTGCCGCAGTAGTATTTCTCTCCTTTGTTGTATTTCAGTCAGGTGAGAAAACAGATTTGTGTTGTTGACTTGTTTGATAAACTATTAGAAGTGGTTAATCAAGTTTAAAATGTGAGGCATGATCAAGTGGTTGTGGACAAAAAGAACTACAGAGATATAAATGTGAAGATGAACTATAGTTAGATAAGTAACTAGTACAGTGATATTTTCCTTATGAATAAATATTGCTATTTTACTTTGTAACTATGGTTACAAAGTGATTGCAATGTATTAGTTTGGCATCTTAGTGTTTTTGAATATGTCTCTTGCAGATGGCCTAGCAGTTATGTCTGTGGATCTAGGAAGCCAATTCATGAAAATTGCTATTGTAAAGGTAGCAAGTTATATTTTGCATTTAAATCTGCTGCAACGTTACATAGTGTTCCTTGGGCTTATTGTCTGATATATTAACATGGAGTTCTTAAATTTCAGCCTGGTGTACCTATGGAAATTGCCCTTAATCAGTAAGTAGTGATCAATGTAAGCAGAAGTGTAAAGGAAAATATGTTTTTCTCACACACACTCCTGCAGTGGTGGATCCAGACCTTCAGATAAGGAGGGAGGGCGGTCATTCAGACCCTGAGATAAGGGGCGGGGGGGCGGTCTCCAAAAAAATATTTTTGGGCTCTCTAGGCCTCATTTTGGTCGAAAAATAAGGGGGGGGAGCAGGTCTCTCCCCTGGATCCGCCACTGCACTGTGACCTGCATAAGTCATGTGACTTTTGGCAGGCATTTGTATTTGCTGCTGTGCGCCGTTGCTGGCTTTTTGCCACCCACTCACCAACTAAAAAGTTCAAATTACCCGGTAGTACTTGTTTATTTGCTAATCTAAGTATACAAACCTGCTATTCATTTAATTTCCCATTTTTAGCAAATGTCGAGTTTACAATATTAAGGTCAGGCTGTGATGACAGGTACAAAACACACGCTGGATCAACTAATTTACATGCCAGGGAATTCCATAAAATAATATTGCATACAGTCGGTATAGTCCGATATGAGTTGATCTGCCCCCAGCTTTGTACCTGCCCAGGCTGCAGAGGTCAGCTTTGCTTGGCAGCCAGTGGCATGAGAGAACAGTCAATGTGGCATTCTCTATAATCATTGCTCGATGTTCTTACATAAAGTCAACCACATTTTTTAGGGAATCAAGAAGAAAAACACCTGTTGCAGTTTCCATGAAAAATAATGAACGTTTATTTAGCGATGGTGCCATGACAGTGGTATGTATTAAGTAAATGACTTAAGAAATAATAGTATAATATTGGCCGAAGGAAAAATTTGCAAAAAAATCCCTCTAAGTTCCGCTAAAGAGGTTTCATTTGAGTTCTCACACTATGAGATTATCATTCTTAAGTCATTAAGTGAGAGTGACAAATATAATCTCGCTATAGTGTGGTCTAAGGATAAAGGGGTGAACTCATTTCCTAATAAAAATGTTATTAAGATTTGTTTTTCCAATATAAAGATAAAAGTTGCAAGCAGGTACAGTGTAAATATAATGATTAATAATTTATTATCTTGTTATTATTGGTTCCTCCTTAATGGTAGAACTGAGTATAGGGTTCTTCTGTAAATTATCCTGTCAAAACTCTCTTCCAATCCAGCAGAAGTCTGTTCCATGTAGATTATTTCTTATGATTGGTATAATAAAAAATGTTGAGTGTTTACTGGTGTTTATTTTATTTATTTTACTTTTTTGATGCAGGCTGTTAAGTACCCAAAGAATTCTTACATTTTTGTGCAAGATGTTCTTGGTAAAAAGTTTAATAATCCACTGGTCCAACAGTATAAACAAAGGTGTGTTTATTTGTGAATTGAAGTATTTGATTAAATATGCAAGATAATAATGTCACTGTTCCAAAATTAAAAATGTGGGACAGAAGTCTGACAAAGTTTATTGTCTTTTTCTAAGATCAGATTTCCAATCCTTTTCTGTGTTTGTGTTTCCATCTGTTTTGAATTCAAGAAGGGAAGCAGAAAACATCTTTAAATTACTATGTTAATGATTGATATCTGCTTTCCGGGCCAGATTTCCGTGGTATGATCTTGAGGAAGATAAAGAAACTGGAACTGTTGTTTACCGGCATGATAGTGAGACCACTTTTACTCCTGAGGAAATTCTTGGCATGATTCTAAATCATTCCAGAGTCATCGCTGAAAAGTTTGCAGGTAAGACTTGCAAGTCAAGTTTCTTTGTTCAGGGTTGAAAATAACAGTTGATGAAAAGACCATCTCCAGCTGAGATGACCATTTGTCCAGACAAAATTCCAGTTTGCCAGTCATTAAGTGACCAGAAGAAAAATTCATTTTCACACCATTATCTTTCAAGAGGACAAGCATTTTTTTCACTTTATATTTTGGTTGTTAGACTAGTATTTTGACGGAGGCAGGGTGGCCGAGTGGTCAGCGCGTCGGACTCGCAATCCGGCGGTCCCGGGTTCGAGTCCCGCTCTGGCCACTTGCTGGATTTGTGCTCGGTCGTCCCGAGTTCAAAGTCTCGACCACGCTTGTAAATAGCCAACTGGTTGCCTCCTGCCAGTTGGGGTTTTTAATCCTGTTATGTTGTATTTGAATTATTTGTTTCTAAATATTTGAGTGGAGTGCCTGTAAATTAGCTGACTAGCTAAGTGCACCTTCCACTATAAACATGCCTTTAACCTTTAACCTTTAACCTTATTTACATTCAAGTTATTATTCGGTTATTGTCCACAAGGTAGTAGTTCCTTGCAAACTTAACTCAGCTGTGTGTCTTTCCAGATCATCCAATGAAAGATGTGGTGATAACAGTTCCTTCATTTTTCAACCAGGCCGAGAGACGAGCTGTTATCAGGTAAGATTTGGTGTCTGTGTATGTTGTAGGTAAAATCCCTTCTCAGGTCAAACAAGAATTTTCTTTTTCACCTACAAAATAATATGGGCTATAAACAAAGGAAATTCTTATTCAAAATAAGGTAAGTTGAATACTAACTTGTGACTGATCCTGCTATCTGTGTGTCTCTCAGTCGCTCAATGGACATCAGTGGACATTGTGAGCACTTTCCATTCAACCAAACTTTCTAAAATTTGGAAACAGCAGCAAATGGTACAGAAATCTCCTGGAAAATTTTTTGGCAATTCCAGAAACTGTTGAATTTCTGAAATGTAAACTTTTCGACCAAAAATTCTAGAAATTCTGGGAGAAAAGTTTAATTGAAAGAAAACTTCTGGGAAATTTTTTTGAAAATTTGGGTATACCTTGCAAGGTTGTCCTCTTTTTGGAAGTTTTTGAAAATGCTGTTCCAGTCACTACTGGAAGTTGACAAAAAAATGGGTGGAAAGCACCCTGCATTAACAGGTTGGAATGTTGTCAAGGATTTGCAATTTTTTTTGCTTTGTCTTGTTTACTTGCCTGGGGATTGTCTGTCATGCAAATATCAGTCCACCCCCAACACTTATTATTTTACTGTACTATGTTTTTTAGGGCTGCAAAGTTGGTTGGTTTAAATGTTCTGCAGCTGATGAATGAAAACACCGCAGGTTAGTTTAGGAAAACTGAGAATAATCTTGTTGAGTTAATAATTTTGTGGTTTATTTGATCATATATCATAATTCTTCACTGTTTGTCTGTTATTTCAGTTGCCCTTCATTATGGAGTTTTCCGCCGCAACTCATTTAACACAACTGAAAAGGTAACAAAAAATAACTGTTTGACAGACATGTTCCACAGTCACTATTAGGTGTTCAACCTCTATTTAGTGGCCAGTTATCGGAGCACAGTGGAACCTCTATAAGTATAACTTGTAAGGTCCTCAGTACAACAAACAATAGGCCATTTGCACTAAGAGGTCATGTGACATCGTTTTCATGAAAATGAAAGTTGTATGATTTTGCCTTCGAAAAACGATAAGTGGGTCATATCTTAAACAAAATAATGGTGATTTGGTTTTTCAAACCCGCACCATTTTCTTAAAATGAATAAGTTCGTAAATGGTCACGTGACCAAAATGTGATTTTTAAAACTAAGAATTACCTCTCTCTGAACACAAATTTTGCACTTAAACTTCAAGGAAAATGTTGAAAAGATGATGTGCTAACGTTTACAGCACATCTGAGTGTAACTATCAAACGTTGAACAAGATATAAGCAAAAAGTAGTTTTGGCCGCCATGTTGGAGGCACAAATGTCCAGTGCTGGCCACAAGATCCATACTTTCTTTTTTCATCCTTAGTTCCACACTTCTCAGAGNTGCTCTAACAATTTTTGGCATCAGCAAGATTCCAACTCATTGTTTAAAGGAAGCATTGGTCACGTGATCTCTTAGTGCAAGTGGCCTATTATCTTTACCCCAATAATAGTTAACTATATGGAAAAGAACCTCAATATAATGAAACATCGATATAGCAAACAAACATTGCCAGTCCCTTGTCCCTTTGTTATATCAAGGTTTCACTGTATTGCAGGAAAAAAACAATTGGCCAGTATTGCTTATAAATAAGGAAACAGCTCAACAGAATCTCTAGGCCAACTTTCATAGAGTGGCTGCTTGTATTTCTCCATTCCCTGAGGGTGGCTGCTTTAAAAATGTTTAACTGTAATTTGAAATCGTAAAATCTGTACACTATTATGTCTAGCTACTGAGAAACCATCTTATTTGTTTTTTTGTTTTTAACAGTACATAATGTTTTATGACATGGGAGCAACAAGCACTGTGGCAACTATTGTCGGTAAGCAGTTGATAAGTTGTTGATATTTTGTGGCCAAATATTATAACAGATAAAAAAACTCTTAATCCTTTAGTGTGTTTTTTTAACTTCTTGTTAGATACAATATGGAAGTTGCTTGCAATAGCTTTCATATGAATAGTCATACATTAACATTTTTTTTTATTTCTGGGCACAGCTTCAAAAGTTATAGACATCCTATACTTCTCCAGGGTGATTGTGGGAGGAAATCAGAGAAATATGGTATACTTACAGTCATCTTAGTGATGATTAAATCTCTATTCACAGGTTATAGCACTGTTAAACACAAAGATAGAGGAATTACAGAAACAGCACCACAAGTGGCCGTCAAGGGGGTGGGGTAAGTCATGGATTTCACAGTTCTTAACATCAACAATGAATCTAGTAAATGAAGAAAATCACAAGCAATTAACATGTACTTACAGACTATTTTAAATCTGTGTTGCAGGTTTGATCGCACTCTTGGAGGCCATGCTATGGACATCAGACTAAGAGATCATTTGATCAAAATCTTCAAGGTACCTAATCATGGATAGATATGTAAGATCAAATCACAGAAAGTCCACATTTACAAATAACTTTTGGAAATTAAATACATCGATTTGCAGTAGCTTTCATTTGAATGCAGTCACACTTTACAATTTCATCCACTGACTCAAAAGTTAGAACCACTTTGTAAAGCATAATAAACAGCACCACAGGAAAGTACTGCTCAGTAGCTTTCATTTGAATGGTCACACTTTAGGATTTCACCCACAGACTCAAAAGTTAGAACCTTATGCAGTGGAAGCGTGGACACTTTGAAATTTATCTTCTACATCTTTGTAGGAGAAGTACAAGACACAGGGTGATGTTACACAGTCTCCCAGAGCCATGGCCAAGTTCCTGAAGGAAGCTGCCAGAGTAAAACAAGTGCTCAGTGCTAACACTGAGATTTTTGCACAGGTAAGCATTATTTTACGGAATTTACACACAAATTCTCCAAACCGAACTCCCTAAATTAATAAGTCAGAGCATTTTTTCCCTTAAGTGATCAGTCTGTTAATCCTCACACATCTTCTCTTGTTAATGTATTGATACAAAATAATGCATCTTTAGGAGAAAATTGATAGTTGATTATAAAGTTGATATAGGTGAAACTTATTTTTTAAACTAATTGGCGAAAGAAAAATATTAGATGTTACCATCATGTCAAGAATTTCTCCGCAGCTTACTTGTGATATGACTTCATTCTCTTTCACTGCCAAGCCCCAAATTTTTATGTTTATTTTCCACCACACAGTACACCCTTGACATATTTGTCATAATAGCATGTGGGGCATAATAATAATAATTCCTTTATTTACCCTTGCCAGTATTTATAGCACTTTTGCTAGTGGGGCGGAGCACATGTCTGAAACAAATAATTCAAATATAATCAAACATAACTGGGTTAAGAATCCCAAGTGGCTTAAGGCAAACCAGCTGGCTATTTATACACAGAACCTAGTTAATGTTTTCTCTCCTTCCATGAATCTTTCAATAGCTTGGTAGTTACTGCCCCTTCTCACTGTTTGGCACCTCACAGGTTAAAAACCTCCCAAGAACTCAAGAATAAATCCTGCTAGTCCCATGCTATGACATCCTTTTAAATATTTTAGTCGCTTACGCATTGTAACAATATTTATTATTAAATTTAGATTGAGGGTGCTTTTGAAGAAAAAGATTTCCGTGCCAAGGTAACCCGTGAGGAATTTGAACAGTTGTGTGGTGATCTGCTTGACAGGGTGCCCGGACCTGTTGAACAGGCTCTCAAATCTTCAGCCATTACCTTGGTAAGTTGACCTTTTAATATGCAGGCAACCAGGAAGCCTGCAATAATAATCTTGAGGTCCCTATTATGCATGCATTGATGCACATGCACGTGCAGCCAGCATTCATTAGGACATCTGCTAAGAATGAATGAAATGCATGGGATGCAACCTTATCATGTGCAATTTTATCTTGTATCACTCCTAATCTGATCACACATCTTTTGCTTTGTTATGTTGTGGGACACTTTTTATGTGTAGAAACATTTGTCATGTTGAATTTTTTAAGTGTTTGTGATCATTTCTTGTTTAGGATGAAATTGAAAGTGTTATTCTTGTTGGTGGAGGAACACGTGTTCCAAAGGTTCAAGAGCTGCTTTTAAAGGCTGTGAAAAAGTAAGTTTTATTCTATTTCTAGTGCTGTTGGGCTATAGAATGGATGCTGAAAATGTTACTGTTAATATTCTAAAACAAAATTTTAAAATTTAATGTGCTATTTTGTCCATGATCAACAGATAAGATCACTGTCGCAGTGAAATAACTGAGCACTGTTCATCAGAAAACGACTTTAATTACCATTACTTCCATAATAATAATAACATTGTATTTGAGCATTTGATTTTATTGTTTTGTTAACGTGAATTTCAGGTCTGAACTTGGAAAGAGTGTTAACACAGATGAAGCTGCTGCACTTGGTAAAATAATTATTATAAGAAACCACATGTGTCTTCTTACTCATGTTACAAGAAAAGAGAAAGTAATTCCTGGAATTAACTGTGTTTTTTTGTTTAACCTGTAGGTGCTGTTTATCAAGCAGCTGAGCTAGGAAAGGGCTTCAAAGTCAAGAAATTTGTTGTTAAAGATGCTAATGTCTACCCAATACAGGTCAGTCAGAAGACTTTTCTTAGGGCACTCTCCATTTGTCAGAACTGACCGGCCAGGCCATTCCTGTGGTAGTGAGAATTTCACTTTTAATCAAAGCTATCCAGCCAGACAAGTCAAAACCTAAATAGCATGCATAAAGGAAATAGTTTTTCATCAAAAACTCTTGGAAAAAGCCATGGTTTGGCCGGCCAGTTCTGGCTTTTGGAAAGCACCCTGTATTGTTTTTGTTTGGTCTGCAGCTTAGCAGACAGAGATAAAAACAAAAGAAATAAAATGCCTTAAATATATCCAGATGTTTTTCTGACGAAATGATCGTTTTGGTTTTTGATTGCAGGTCACATTTGAGCGAGTAAACAAGGCTGACGACGGAAGTGAGACTGTGAGACACGTCAAGCGAATGTTGTACCACAGAATGAACCTTGTGCCACAGAAGAAGGTCATGACATTCAACCGACACATGGGAGATTTTAAATTCCACGCATGTTACACTGATTTAGACTTCTTGAGTGAGGACGAAC
>CALNXI010001308.1:62823-79323 GCA_942486025.1 Porites evermanni
CACATAGGACACAGACAATACATTGAACCAATCAAAACTCGAAGTAATTACATGTGGCTGACGCAAAGCGCGGGAAAATGCATGCGAGCGCGTCACAATTGGCTTTGGTTTTACTTCTGATTGGATGAAAAGGTGGCGCGAATCTTTTAAGCCAATCGCATCGTGTAGAAAGTGCAAAACCAATTACTTTTCGACACTCAAATGAAAACCGCTCTAGCAGACATAGATAAAAACAAAAGAAATAAAATGCCTTAAAAATATCCAGATGTTTTTCTGACGAAATGATCGTTTTGGTTTTTGATTGCAGGTCACATTTGAGCGAGTAAACAAGGCTGACGACGGAAGTGAGACTGTGAGACACGTCAAGCGAATGTTGTACCACAGAATGAACCTTGTGCCACAGAAGAAGGTCATGACATTCAACCGACACATGGGAGATTTTAAATTCCACGCATGTTACACTGATTTAGACTTCTTGAGTGAGGACGAACTAGGGTAAGGGTCTTGGAAAGTAATAGTGAGTTTACGCAACAGGACGGCAGGAAGAAGAGGACGGCAAAACACTTGTGTGTGACAAACGTGACAGGGCTATTACTTGCGTGTTTTGTCGTGATCTTCTATTAATACCAATGTTTTCTGGTCGTTTACAAAAAGATCTGTTTAAAGGAAAGTGAAGTTTGACGAAAAGTTGTTTCAAAGAAAATTATTGTCACGCTTGTCACACAAGGTTTGCCGTCTTCTTTTCTCTCCCGTCCTGTTGCGTAAGCTCACTATTATCACATGTGTAACCTGTTTAAGCTATTCTGGCGTGCCTAGCCGGAAGGATCGTTAGCGTGAGGGGAAAGTTTTGTCAGAGGAGCTTCCAAGGTGTGCGGAGAATGGGGAGGGAGGAGAGGCTTCGGCACTTGCTTCTTGCGGTAGAGACTGGCACGAGCGAAAACAACTCCACAGGGTAAAGGCTTCCCAGGCTTAAGCTATTTTGAAAGTGCTTTGTCTGTTCCACGTGTTGTTGTTTGAAAGACTGTCATTTATTAGGAACTAGCCTGCTTAGCAACCGTTTCCAATCAAGTTATTGCGCGAACATTAGAGCAAGAGCGAAAGAAATGGAAGATCAACGAAGAAGGGAGGGGAGGGGAGGGGGAAAAGAGGAAACGTTTCCCTCTCTCCCCTCCCCCTCCCCCTCCCCCTCCCCCTTGAGATTCCTCTTTTGTGCTCTCGTCCCAACTTTCTCTTCAAACTCGCGCAGAAACGCTTGCTACGCAGGCCAGTTTGTTACTTACTTATGATGTTAATCTCACTGCTGATCGTATTTCTTGGCATATTCTTTCACAGAATGCTTGGATCAGTGAACTTGTCCACAGTTGAGGTTAAAGGCGTGGCCACAGCCCTGGATAAGCACACGCCTAAAGGAGAATCAAAGGGGGTTAAGGCATACTTCAGGATGGACGACAACGGACTATTGAACCTAGAAAAGGTAGGCTACTGTGTTTCCTCTCGTGTTTTACTTGGTGGACTGTTAAAATACAGGATGGGCTATTCTTATCCTAGCTTGTAATTCTCGTAAATTAGTCATGTTGTGGTTTTTTTTGTATTAAATGTTTAGGGGTGAAGTTTGTGCTAAACTCAGGCAGTATTTATACTTAAATGTTTCTGACAATGACAAAGGATTCGTCAAAAAGACTGGGCCGTTATTGTTAAAGCATTAATGCACTGAAATTTGTGTTTGGCCCACTTGGCGTATTAAAACTGAATTTTACGATGGAGGATCAAGCGGGAAATCTTGTAAAACTTGTAAATGTTGTCATTCAGTAATAACCCTCTGCAGACTCGGTGTAAGTAACTTGTTTCTTTTCAGGTGGAGTCTGTGTTTGAAAAGCAGCCAGACGAGAAACCAGAGGAGGAACAGTCAACGTTTGCTAGTAAGTTCTTGTTCTTGTTCTTTTTCTCCAATTCCAACGATCGAACTCCACAAATATCCCATATTTTATTTAGATCTGCTGAAGACATTTTACTGAATTGAATGGTCGCATCACAGGATTTCTTCCACAGAATGAAAGAGGAGAAATGTATTCAATGTCTTCTTAACTGTCTCTAATTTTGCAGGGTTTTATTGTTATTTCAATGTTCTTTGTGGCCTGTTTTTCTCCATTTTCTTGTTGCATGTGAAGACCAAGCTCGTTCGATAACCTCTGGGGGACATCCGGTTTAAAAGCATACATGGCTGGGGTGGGGGAATTTTCATCTTTATCCCTGCCTTTTTCCTCACACATAACGAAGACGGAAGATGTTTTGAATTATTTAAGTTTTGAGTTCGTCAGTGCCAATTTTCGTGCGTTCGTTTAAAACCTGTGAAGTCAGTATCTTTATCATATTTTTAAATCTAATCTTGTTTTGTCTGCAGAGATCGGAAGTAAAATTTCAAGTTTCTTTGGTAGCTCAAAAGAAGACGAGAACAAAGAGAGCAAGGTTGAGGTGGGTTTATTTTATTTCCTGTTGTTTGCGCTGTGAAGTGGCGGAAATCGGAACTTCTCATTGTGATATCAGTGGCTAACCAGTCATAGGGGCTTTTGTCTTAAGGACACAAGGAGACACGGCAAAACAACAGCTTGCGCGTGCATCACGCTTTCTTGTACATTTCTGTGCCGTCATCGTACGACCAAGACGTGAAACTTCCTAATTTCACGCTCTTTGGTAGACAACGAGTAGTCTCTCTTTTTTTCTTAGTCCGTCAAGCGAAACGGAAGAGAGACGGAAATGAATGAAAAGAGGGACTGGTCGCAGTCTAGCTTTATGGGGGGCAATTCACTTTTGAGTGTTAATTTCGCTGTTCTCTGGCGTCGTTGCCTAAAATGGTCACTTTGAGTTGTCCCCTGCCTTTTTTCAGTCGTTTTTGTTTATTCGCGTTGTGAGGCAGACGTAATTCGTAGAAGATAGTTGACCCCGATCCCAACCGTTTGACGATTTAAGGATTTGCTTTCTTGAAGGAGGGAGATAAATCCGAGGAAAAAGAAGACGAAAAATCCGACAAGGAAAAAACAGGAGATGAAGAACCAAGTGTAAAAGAAGGCGACAAAACCGAGGAAAAACCAGCGGAGAAAGAAGAGGAGAAAAAAGAGCAGGCAGAAGAAGAGAAGGAAGGAGAAGAGGGCAAGAAGGAGGAGAAAGAAGAGGAAAAGACAAATGATGAAGAGAAAGATGGAAAGGAGGAGAAGAAAAGTGAAGAGAAGGGAGAAAAAGAAGAAAAGAAAGAAGATGAAAAAGAGAAAAAGGAAGAATCAGATGAAAAGAAAAAAGACGCCGAGAGCAAGGTAAAAGGAAATTTTCTTTGGTAACTACATTTACTGTACGATGACAGAAACTGGTGCCACCACAGGGCTCCCACACAAACTATGTGACCCTTCGCTTGTTTGAATAGGTCACTTTCAGAGCTCCTAAAACTCTCACTTTCAAAACGAGGCTTAGAGCAAAACCTTTCTTGTGAAAATGAGTTTTGTTCAGTTTGGGTGAGTTTAAAAAACTATTTTCATGTCAATGGCTCCGCACTTATCGTCGCTTCTAAACAGAAGCTCGGTACAACTCCAAAATGGCCTGTTTTGAGGAAATTTATGGTAATGTCGAAAAGGTTTGATGTCGTAATACCGCCATGAATACCCAGTTTTTGTGGGCTCTATGTGGTGCCACGTAAGACTTGAGAACCGAAAGTCTTCTTTAGTTCCTATTTTACCCCGAGTTTATACTTTAATCACTACAGTGCTTTCCCCTCGACTTATGGTAAATTCGTTCTTGCTAAAAGAATAAATGTCACTCTGTCTCTCTTCACAGGATGAAAAGGCAGGCAACAAGACTGAAGAAGCGAAAGCGGAAGAAAAGAAACCAAGCAAACCTGTAACTGTTCGTGAACCGCTCGAGATGGTGCTGCAACTCGATGATGTGGCCAACACTTCGGAAGATGCTCTGTCCACCTCAGTTAAAAAGTATGATTCAAACAATGCCTTTGTGCGTAAACTGCATTATACACTGTAGCAAGATTCCTTGGTGATTTTAGTGGACAAGTAGATAAAGGACTTTTATTTCACTTTGCACGTATCCTACTAGAATTCTGTGAAACTGCGCACCTACCCCTCCCCCAACCCAACGTTAACACCGACTTCTCACTAAGGGCAAAGTGTTGGGTAAACTAAAAGGGCCGGAGTGGGTGGTTAGTACCCCAGAATCTATATACTCATTTCATGTGAATTTTCACACCAACCTCTCCCATAACCCAACGCCAACACTATCTTCTCAGTTAGGCCACAATGTGTGGTTTGGGGAGGTGTGGGTGAGCAGTTACCCAGACTCTATACAATCATTGCTAAATACTCATTTCTCCCTTGGAAACCGTCCTAATGTAAATGACAGTTTAGTTCCAGGAGTGGATCTATTCCCTGTGCCCCCCCCCCCCCCNGTGTGGTCCCACGTAAGACTTGAGAACCGGAAGTCTTCTTTAGTTCCTATTTTACCCCGAGTTTATACTTTAATCACTACAGTGCTTTCCCCTCGACTTATGGTAAATTCGTTCTTGCTAAAAGAATAAATCTAATTCTGTCTCTCTTCACAGGATGAAAAGGCAGGCAACAAGACTGAAGAAGCTAAAGCGGAAGAAAAGAAACCAAGTAAACCTGTAACTGTTCGTGAACCGCTCGAGATGGTACTGCAACTCGACGATGTGGCCAACACTTCAGAAGATGCTCTGTCCACCTCGGTTAAAAAGTATGATTCAAAAAATGCCTTCGTGCGTAAACTGCATTATATACGGTAGCAAGTTTCCTTGGTGATTTTAGTGGAAAAATACGACAAGTTTTCGTTTGACAAGTAGATAAAGGTCTTTTGTTTCACTTTGCACGTGTCTTACTAGATTCTGTGAAACTGCGCACCTACCCCTCCCCCAACCCAACGTTAACACCGACTTCTCACTAAGGGCAAAGCGTTGGGTAAACTAAAAGGGGCGGAGTGGGTGGTTAGTATCCCAGAATCTATATACTCATTTCATGTGAATTTTCACACCAACCCCTCCCATAACCCAACGCTAACACTATCTTCTGGTTCTGGTTGGGGGAGGTGTGGGTGAGCAGTTGCCCAGACTCTATACACTCTTTGCTAAATACTCATTTCTCCCTTGGAAACCTTCCGAGTGTAAATGACAGTGTAGTTCCAGGGAGTGGATCAATTCCCTGTGCCACCTCCCCCGTTTCTTTCTTTTTCCACGGTTTTGCTGTAAAGTAACATCTTTTTCATTGTTTTCTTCAATTAGACTCAAGGACTTACAAGCACGTGACGATGCTAAATATGCAAACGAACACGCGAAGAATCTGTTGGAGTCGCACATCTTTAACATGCGCGATAAACTTTCGGGTGATGAAGGACAGTTACTTTCTACAGAGGAGGAGAGAGAAAAGATTGAACAAGCTCTTAGCGAAGCCTCAGAGTGGCTGGACGACGAGGGCTGGGACTCGACTGCTGACGTAAGCTTATAACCCTAAAAAATTGCCATGGTAACCGTAAATTTGCGAAATTGAGGACTTTCCTCTGCCATGATGGCAGCAATAATGAAAACAGCACTTATTCTTTCTCCCTCTTTTCACTTGTTGTTTTGTCTTTGCCCTCGCCCTCGTGGTTTCTTAAAAATTCATTATTGTCTCATTTCTTTTTTTTCCCCGAGTATTTAAGGCTAAAACAAAAGCATTTCAATCATACGCAGCCGATATCAGGCGGAGAAGCTGTGTAACTTGGTTCAAGCGCGGGAAAATCTGTAACCCTGTAGCCAGTTCAAAGGGCGGGAAAATCTGTTACCATAGAGTTTTTGTTGCACTGACGTGCACCATGCGGGAAAACGAGCCCGCCATCTAAATAGTTTTCTTGTTGATGAAATAACTAAGCTAGGAAACTGTGTTTCCCAGGGGCCAGTAAACCTGGTTTCCTTTTGTGTGGCATGACTGGGAAAACGTTTATTGGGTATCTTCTCCCTGGAAAGTTTAACTAAAGAAAATATTACACACGTATATCTTACTTGTCCTGTGGGACAAGTGCTTGTGGAGGTTTTGTATTGTAGTCGCATTTTTTTCACTCGCGGCTTCACAAGGGGCCTGGAAAGTTTGGAACCGAAAGCGCGGGAAATCATATGTACGTGACCAGTTGTTTCCCAAAAGAGATTTTAAGTCAGTATTGACTGTTGTCTAGGCTCAATTAGCAGCTCGCCTAACTTTTTAGCCTTGCCTTTTAGGTATTTTTCTTCATTTAGCATAGTCCGATAGAATGATAAATTCACTTTCGCATTTTCAGGTATACAATGACAAGCTTCAGACGCTAAAAAAACAGTCAGTGGACTTCAGATATCGTTTGAAGGAGAACAAGGCCAGGCCCAAAGCGATAGAACTACTGAGAAACAGTTTAAACTTGTCTAGAACCTTCTTTGTCCAGATTAACAATATTACCGACAAGGACGAGATTTACACAAGCAGAGACTTGGAAGAACTCCAAACAATTATCAACGAGACAACGGTAAATAAATTCCGAGGAAGTACGTTTCCACTAAAATTAACCCCTCCCCCCTCCCCCGCCAACCAAATGTTTAAAATCCCTCCCCTACCCGTCCAAAGTAATGACGTTCCGTTAACTGAACAGCCTCTCCCACTCCATCCTTACTTCACTCCCCCCCCCACCTCCGCCTCACATAAAATAGAAACTTTGATCACTGTCAAGGCCTCTCGTAAGAGAGAAAATCTCCTTCTGCTATCATTAAGAATTTTGCTAACAGACTTGAAAAGTAGATCACAGCCGGAACAATCATCTGGAACTTTGAAAAGGAAACAGAAAAAAGAGTCTTTAAGTTTTTTGTTGTTCCTTTGTTTGCAGGAATGGCTGGATGCGAACGTGAAAAAGCAGAGCGAAGCAAAATCTTCAGATAATCCCGTGTTGGTTGTCAAGGATATCGAAGCTAAACAAGGCAAATTGGATCGTGAACTGCTCTACCTGTTGAATAAGGCCAAGTATTACGTTCCAAAGCCAAAGGTCAATGAAACAGGTACGACTCACGTGTTCTTTACGTCTACAGTCACGTGATTTGCATGTGCTGCTCGACCAATATAGGGCGTACCCAACCAGTCTGGTAAAAAGGAGATGTATCCACGCTGCCAATAGGGTATCACGTGATTTTCAAAATTTCATGTTAGGTCGGTTGTTTCATTTAAATGGTGTAACTGTACTTTCATTAGTTTACAAACGCGAAAGTTAGAACCACCTTGTACATCATAATAAACAGTACCACACGAAAGTACTGCTCAGTAGCTGTCATTTGAATGGTTACACTTCGGGATTTCTTCCACAGACTCATAAGTTAGAACCACCTTGTACTGTATAATAAACAGTGCCACAAAAAAGCACTGCTCAGGAGCTTTCTTTTGAACCGGGTCACACTTCAGAATTTCATCCAGAGACTTAAAAGAGTTAGGTCTACTTTGTATACAGTATAATAAACATTTCCACAGGAAAATACAGCTCAGTAGCTTTCATTTGAATTTTCTTCCCTTCCTGCAATATACTGAGTGTGTGATTGAGAGACTAACAGACAGACAGACTGACTGTCTGCCAATCGAGCTTGACGAGTTTCCGAGTGATGAGCTGACCAATTTTCTAATAGACTCGCTTATTGAACGGCTTTTTACGTGTCCAGTTTGATGGTGCTTATTTAAGCGAGTTAATTTGTTATTGTTGTTTTTGTTCCATTAAAGCCTCAAATACAACAAAACCAGGAGCTGATGCAAAGAAAGAAAGCAAAGAAAAGGAAAGCAAAAAAGAAGACAAAAGCGCTGATCAACAACAACAGACGAACGACAAAGAAGCGGAGAAACCTAAAGATAAAACGAAGAAAGAAGACGAAAAGAAGACAAACGAAAAGGTGGAAAATCAGGAACAAACAACAGAAAAGAAAGAGAAAAGTGAAAGCAAAGACTCTGAGAAAGAAGAGCCATTACCTTTACCAAGTCCAGACGACTCCTCGTCTAGTGAGCCCGCGGGGAGAACTACTTCCTCAGAGGATAGCTCAAAAACACAAGAACAGTCTTCTCAAGATAGTAAAACGAAAAAGCAAGCCAATGATGAATTATGATAGGTTCTTTATTAACTCTCTCTAGTTTGTAAAATATTTTGCAAGTTTTAAAAATTTGATGAAATAACTTATTGAAAATTTCTTGCGATATCCACGTTTGCAGTTGATTTGTAATCATCAGTCAGCTGAGACTGCATGAATGCAGCTTATCAAGCGTTGTGTTGCGTTACGTAAGCTGACAGCTCCGATAGGTTTTTCACTGCCTCTACTACACTGTTGCTCAATGGACTGTCTTTTTTAAGGTTCGAGAAGGCTCTTCCCCTGATATCAGAGGGTTTTTGTGTTTGTATCCTAGAAGGAGGACGAAGAGAGGCCAAAGAATAATCGTATAAATAGTCAGAAAACGACTGCCTCCCTTGCCGTTAGCGTCTCGAGCCTTTTTGCTCGGTTTTCGGTTTCGGCATATTTCTCCGATTGACGGCCGATTCTGACACGATCAATCCCGACAACACGGCGAGCAACGATTCTTTGTGAATGAAATTGTTACACAATTATGCCTACCCAGTAGCTACAAAGACTTTTACAGAACACGTACTGTTCGTGTTCTTTGGTAACGTAATAGGCGGACGTTATTGGCTTTTATGTTTTAAACATGGTTCTCTTAGAATAAAGAGTACATGATCGCCAAGCGCCATGGCAAAGCGTAAGCACTGGGAGGGTCGAGAATGGTGTGGAATTATGAATGAATCTAACCCCATAACTGACCCATTTGGTGTTAAGAAATATACAGGCAAATTAAGTCTAGTAAGAGTTTCTTCATTTAATACGAAATAAAAAACGTTCGTTATGAGCAAGTTTCTCCCCTTGTAAGGTAGAAAAAATATCCAAAAAATAAATTACTTATTTCAATATTTCTTTTTATTAGCTTGACCATATTCAGTGAGTTTGTTTAAGTAAACTTTACGATGCACCCGAAAATATTCTGTTCCGTTTAGCTGCGCTTGCCGGGACTCTGAGGAGAATTTCTTGTCTATCGCTGTTAGACGACGCGGGGAAGTATTTCTTTTTCACGTGAGGTGGAATTAAATTCGCATAAGTGGATATTGAAAAGGTATGCAGAAACTAATATCCGATGTGAATGAAGTTAATGCCCGTGGCTCCAATAGCCTGCGCTGCAAGCGGAAAAGGGTAGGCAGAGACGAGCGAAAAAGAGTTCCCCTCTCCGTTTTTGCTCCTGGGGGTTTTCGACACCCTCATCCTTTCCATTTACTCATGCGATAACTTCCATTATTGGGGACTTCCTTGGATCCACGAGTTAGTGTCTTTTATAGCAAGAGTCCGTAACAGCGGGAGTACTTTTCAGTCAATTCACTGTAATTTAATTTAAGTTCCGGGATTTAGCTGATTTCCGTATTACGACGAAGCAAGGGTGGCGCAGTGGTGAGAGCACTCTCCTCCCATCAATATAGCCATTGTCAAATCCCGGCGTGGACGCCATATGTGGGTTGAGTTTGTTGTTGGTTCTCTCCCTTGCTCCGAGAGGCTTTTCTCCGTGTACTCCATTTTTTTTCCTCTCCTTAAGAAGCAACATTTTCAAATTTCAATTCGACCAGGAATCAGGTAGACGAAGAACCACTTAGTGGATGTGCCACATCTAAATCATTATTTATTTATCATAGGCGTATCTGATATACCCTGGGTGCCAAAGACTTTTCTAGCTTCGGCCTACGGCCGAAGCTGTGTCGGCCTTCGGCCGACAAGTCCCGCCGCACGCGAGAAAAACCTCTGGTACCCAGGGTATATCTGATAATGCAAGGTAGAGGGTTAAGTTTACATCCTTTTTCTTTTCTAGTTTCTTTGTTCATTTATAATTCTCCTAAAGAAATGACTCCGACAAGACTGTACTTACTGGTACTTTCAGAGATCTTTAGAGCGAAGAAATTTAGGAAAGGATTTCTGTGGTATGATCATCAATGAAACCTTTAATTTGGAAAAGCGTCTTGCAATAATTTTGTTCCCAGTCCAAACTCCTCTTGTTTAAAGTGATAACACCTGGGAATAGTATTTTAAAGTTTCTACAACAATGCGATGCGCTCTCATCAAATTTGTCCAAGAAGTGACTGGGAATGAGGGAGGGTTTGTTAAGTCAGGGAATTTATATAGGGTTCGATAAGACAGTTAGAAAGCACAAAAACAGCCATTGAAGTGAACAAAATTATTAAATTATTTCTTAAAAACAACCGGAGAGACTGAAACGGAAGTCATCAGAAGTCATCAGAAGAACTCAGAAACCGCATAGATCTTCCCCCGTCTTCGATTATGTGCCATCATAGCTATATGGACTCGATAGTACGCTTTGCAAAATAAAAATCTGCCCTGAGTTTGGAGTCTTTATTCTAGTACTTATAGATTATTAAAACCACATTTTTTTGTGTTTTACCCTCCCAACGACTTTTCCGAAAACTAACTCCTTTATTCATTACAGATGTTAATGAATTTATGATAGGAATTACAATATTATACCATTTTGTGCAGAAAAAGTGCCCCTTTCGTATACGTTCAATTGAAAAATGGTTCCCCTTCCACACACCTAGTTTATAACTTTGCATGCATCCCTTTTCACTGCTGTAAATGCACTGTCCTTTTTAAAAATATGAATAAATCAAGGAGCCTATGGAAAAAAAAACCAGAACGTTTTCTCGACTTTTTCCTGTTTGCCTTTCTTGGCCTTTTTAACGACCGGAAATGACAGATTTCCCTCTCCCCGCTATACTTGGTACCCCGGGGCTCATGCACTGTTTTAGAATACTTTTTCCGCGAAAAATCTGCTTCTTCGAAGCTAATATGTATCATCTAAATAATCAATATAATCAATATGTATCATCCAAATAATCAATGAAGAACAAATATCTTAAACAAAGTACTCAATTTTTGAGCTCTCTGTTGCTGAGGTTGACTTGGATCTCTTCCAAGCGAGCTAGACCAATCAAATTGCAGAATCGAGGATTTCTTTGAGGCTTATAGAATTCATAGGAGAATTTATCTCTAGGAATCATTCGTCGTGCTCTTGTTCGGCTATTGTGGGTGAGTTTCCGGATATTTTACGTTTTTTGTAATCTCAGTAAATAAATATTTGAGATAATAGCTGTTGGTCTTATCAGAAAACATTAATTAAGACGTAGGAGTTTTATTCATGGTCTCGAGTGTTGATCACATTATCAACTCTCCAAACTGAAAATGTTTTATTTTCTTTCTCGTAGATTTCATGGCTGGCGAGAATTATTGGAAAGGATGGATATTGCAACAAGTTATTTAATTCTTTTAGTATGGCCACCGTCGATGGTTCATCGTCTGTAGAAAAACCATCTAATGTCTCAAAAGAATTGAACAACGGAGGTCGCGAAACTTCAGCGGACATCAACAATATCCAAGATGGCGGACATGTCTCTTCAGGACCCTCTTTGCTTCAGCAAAATGCTTTAGGAATCTTCGTTCCAGCGCCATCACTTCCTCCAGTAGGTAGGTTAAATACTTTTCCTTTTATTAATGTTGCAGAAGCTAAAGGAGTATAACTAGTCTTATAGCCTGCAATTTGTCGTTAATATGGGGAGCGAATGATGGAATAAGCTTATACTGTAGTCTTTACGTTGTCTCTACGTTCACCCAGTGCTCATCTGCCTCAGTGGTGGTTAATGGTTATTTCAATGCAGAAGCAGCTAATTTTATTGTGATATGTGATTATCAATACCTATATCTAGGTTTCTAGCTAGGTTTGTATATCTTTTTGATATGCAAGCTATGAAAACAAAACAAACAACTTCGAATTAGCTAGATTTGAATATACCTGAGATAAGTTTAACTCTAAATAATTCATCCGTTTCATCTAAAATGAAAACCTCTTACTTTCTAACGAGAAACTCGGTGGGCCATATATTGTGCGTGAAATGGATGTATAAGATTTAAGATGTGTCTTCACAGGGTAAAATCTTTCACCATTATTTACTTTAATAGAAGCTTCACGATCACGTTTTTAATAGACTGATTCACTTGTAGATAATTTATAATCGATTACTCAGATTATTCATATTTGTTTAGCCAGTGAATTAGAAGTGTGTCCTACTAGTCCTGCTAAGCAGTGCTGGATCTAGCACAGCTGTTCGGGGCACTAAACAGCTGTTTTCTGTAATTATACACCAGTCAGGGCTGTGTCTAAGATTTCACGTTACTGGGTGAATGCAGCAAGTAGGCGGAGAATCAAACAGCGATGGATTTCTCTTGGTTCTATAAATTTCTTCTATTTTCCTGATAATGAAAGGAGCCGGGGGTCACATTCATTGGAGCCTGCACTACAGACGGAACTTAACTTCTGGTTAAGTCTGTCTGCGAAACAGCGCTGAAATCCTTGTTCTGGTTCCCCACATGAGTACCAGGATTTGAGTATGCGCCATGATTAGCCTGTTAAAAATGCCATCGTTGATTTGCCAATCAGGTTGAAGGGAAATGTGAAACATATTTCCAGTAATTTCTTAAGTCCATTGGTGGCCCATAGCAAGAATATTGGGGCTGTTTCGCAGACTTCACTACGTGTTCATAGAAGCTGGAAGAAATCCCTGACCCCTGGTCCTTAATGACTCACACCCATGCCAATAATAGGCTGACTTAGCAACAGAACGGGAATGTCAGTTGACGACGGGAAAGTACACGGAAAAAAGCAAAACACGACTTCTGGTTAATTTGCTGCTCTGGTTAAGCCAGTTGTTTGATTTGAGCATGCCATCATCAACTGACATTCCCGTTCTGTTGCTACCGGTAAATCAGCCTAATGACAATATATGGCAACAGGATTAGATAGATAGACTTTCTGACAATTTATTTCTTGCATGTGATTAAGAAACCTCTCCTCGAATCAACATTAAAAACAGCCATTTTTCAGCGTAATAAAAGAACAAATAAACAGAAAGGCAACAACGTATTTCTCAATGTTAGATTCCATGTTGCTGTCCTTCTGTTCAGTAGTAGATAACAGATGACGTCAAAATGTGGTAAGGACGAAAAAGTGGCACTGATGTTCTTTCATTAAAAAGCAATGACTTCCTTACAGGTTTTCAAAACTTTTGTCACAGTGTCACTCTAATGCAGTTTTAGTTTCTTCACAATAACAACAAACTTGTTGTTAGTTCAAATCAAAATGATTTTAATTTAGTTTGATTCTCACGGTTATCTTTGTCTTCTAACCCTAATCATAAGTCAGAAACAAAAAAATTTAATTACTCTTTTTTTTAAAGCTTTTTTTCTGCATAATGATAAGGGACAGGAGACAAAGGGAAATGAGAATCAAACCTATGATAAATGAGGTGTGTGAGACAAGTCAAATACGAAATCACCTTCATCAAAATTAGTATATCACAAACCAAGTGATTTTGTTCAGCCTGATAATAACATACAAAGCATATTATTTAATTCACTTGTTTTTGATGTGATAAAAATTCCATACACATAATCCTTTCCTTTTGATAATTTTAGTGTCCACTACTAATGGTGTGGTCCAGAAAGAATTTCCTGCACTTCAAAATACCACCAAGCCAATCCCTCCAAGTGTGTTCTCCTACAGGTTTGCATCGCCTACAAGCAATCAAACTCCTTATTATGTCTCGTCAGATATAGTACTCAGGTAAGATAGTGTTAATGTTTTGTCTATGTTCGTGCTGCAAGATATGACATGCTGTAACCTAGACAAACTGTTGCTTTTGAAGTCAAGAGATGACATCCTGGCTTATCTTTTAGCAAGCTGAGAAAAAAAACGTTGTACTTTGTGAAATTAACAGTTGGCTTTGATAAACTCCTTCCAACCGATGATACTTTTGACCCACCTTATGTTAAAAAAAAAATCAGTAACGCCCTACTCTACCATTGAAAAGCAGAAAGGTTTCTTTTTTAGTTCTCATACAAATCAAAAATCTTGTGCCTTTGAATTAAGGAAAGTTGGCAAGTATGTGCTATAAATTTCTATTAATTTACCAAATCTTTGGTCTGGATAGCAATTTTTGCACATTTTGATTGGCTCCCTTTGTAAGATAAACACAACAGTCAAGATGGCTAACAAGCTAAAAGCTCTATATTCTTTGTCTACATCACTCGATACATAATGACAAGGGTGGCCTCACCTCACCTAGCCTCACCAACAGACGTTTTTAGGGGAGCTTGTATTTCATCTCTCCCCACAACGGGAAGGCTACAATATTTTTATTGAACTGACCTGTTTGTGTTTTCTGTAAGGTAGAACATATTTTTTGTTAAAATCATGAAAATTCAGTCAAAAAATTCCCAAACCACTGCCAATTTAAATGTAAACAAAGCTCTTACTAAGTGACAACTTTTATTTTCAATTTTTGTATAGTGGGGGAATTGCACAGCAAACAAGAAGGAGGATTGTACATAATGAAGGTTGGGTAATTAAGACAACACACTAACTTGTATAAGTTAATTTAAAAAAATGTAAGAGAAAAGACAATACAGCCACAGAAAAGTGGAAAATTAGTTCAGTAATGAAAGAAAAAAAAGAACTTGTACATATAAAGCTTGTGTAAAAATGGTCGTGTTTTAAAAAGATTTAAGCTGCCACATACATATGTCGTAGATAACATACCATAACATCGGTGATACTTCATAAAAGCCGCCAAGAACATCAAGAACATTTTCCTGCTCAATTATTTATGGTTGTCCAAAATTTGTAAATTTTGAGTCAGCTTGTGAGTCTGTGGCTGAAATTCTAAAGTATGACATTAACCTATGATCAGTAACTCCACTGAGCAGTACTTTCCGGTGGTGCTGTTTATTATCCTGTACAAGGTGGTTGTAACTTTTGAGTCTGTGGAAGAAATCCTAAAGTATGACCATTCAAAGGAAAGCTACTGAGCAGTACTTTCCTGTGGTACTGTTTATTATACTGTATAAGGTGGTTCTGAGTATTTTTGTTGGTGTGGAAAAAATAGTGAATACTTTGTGATGATAAGTGTCAGTTCAAACAAATAACGGAAAAAATATTCCGATAAGAGGGAATGTTCAACAGAAAATAATGAACAAAAGTGCCTTATGCATACTGTAATTTATCTTTTGTAGTGGAAAGAAGGAGAAAGGACAAAATAAACAGCTGGATATTTAAGCTGGCCGATGTTGTCCCACAGTGCAAATGGGGAAAGCAGGTATAGTACTAGCCTGTGGGGAGCAGACGCATTTTTTGGCTCTTGTTTCACCCGCTGATAAAATTATTTTTCGGAGGGAGAGAAGCGACGACTGGAAATACGTCTGCTCTTTGCAGGCTAGTAGAGTGCTTCATATTATAGTCAACCCTCTCTAAGATGGAAACCTTTGGCACTGACACTTAGTGTCCATCTAGCAGTGATGTCTGTCTGATAAAGAGACAAATAAAGGAAGTAAAGAAAGGCAGTGACCAACTCTAAGTGTCCGTTTTTCTGAGGTGTCTGTGTTATAGATTACAGAGGTGTCCGTTGAGAGAGTCGACTGTATATATGTAATCCACAGTTATCAGTCACTCACTTTGAAGTCCAGTGGGTAGTCTTGTTTACAGCTAATACTATGTAATGAAGTGTCTTATTTTCCTTTTCTTTTTTTCCTTTTTTGTATAATAAAAATGAACTGGTAAAGTAGGAGTCAGAAGGATGGGGTAGGGATTGTCATCAACTAGTGAGTGGTGTCCATGCCACCTAAAGAGGAAAGTTCTGCAGGATTGTCCAGATTCAAGAAATTCATTATAGTTTGTCTTAAGGGGCTTTAAAAATTTTAGAACCCTCATCACTGAGTTTGATTTTTAGCAGTGGCAAAGATGTTTGTGAAGTCATGCACCAGCTAGCCCTCTCTGATTTTTATTTGTCACTGCAAAAAGTTACTTTAAATAGACACCTCCACCTCTTTCTTCAGCAACCATTGTGTGATTTGTAGGATCTGTGTTTCACATATGCAAACTCTCCTGAATTATCTGGGAGTCTTCCGAATAGGGCACTGTTCTCCCACCCTCTCGTACAGGTCACCAAATCTTCCTGATAAAATCAACTTTTGAGCTTTTCTGATTTTAGTTTGAAATTTAGCTCACCAAAATTTGAATTTTTTCTATTCATAGTAAGGTTTCTGGGCATTTTTGGTCATATTTTGTCACTGAAAAGATTATTTTGTCATAATAGATTTTCATACTATTTACTTCATGTAAGACTTGATATATTGTCCTAATCCATTCCCATGTCATTATTTGAGGGCTGGGTCAATTTGTTGGGCGGGGGGGTGTCAACTGATATTCTGGGGTGGGGGGGGGGGGGGGGGGGTAGGAGTGTGTGGCCGAAGGATTTATATTTTCAAAGGTTGTCTTCAGGGTTAAGTGTATTCGTTTTTGTTTTTTGTTAAAT